>JAGVSQ010001649.1:0-28078 GCA_022683975.1 Rhyacophila evoluta | reverse complement strand
TTCAGGCTACATTATATGTGGGCAGTGAGCGAACATATAACATACTAGTATGTTACTAGTATGTTATATTTCATTCATTCATTTATTGTATTATCAAAATTGTTTTCTACAATTCATTTCTAAAGCTGATAGAAAATGTATAGAATTATTTGGGGAGCGGTGGTTCATAGAACAGAAGTATATTCCTTACATCCTAATAGCATATTGTATTATACTATATTCGATTGATATTAAAAATAACTTTTGCTTTATTAAAGAATCAATCAGATTATATTCATTTAATTTGTCAATGGTTCTGTAAATCTTCAATAGGACCCATATAATTATTTTTAATTCAATTGATGATAAGTTGACCAATCACTCGACACAGTTTTGCTTATATATTATTTAGATGCAGCTTGTCACTGAGCTGATGGAATATTTTTAATGCTGCTATTAAATAATTTATATTATTTATCAATTAAATTATTTAATAGCAGCATTAAAAATATTCCAAATTAAAACCTTAAAACAAAAAATATCATTTATACCATGTGATGTAATTTAGTGTCGGTAGATAACTGCAAGTAATTAAGGCTAATTATCCCATATGGTTATTAAGTTTTAATTTAAATTGTTTTAATACATTTTCAGGGACAACAACCACAAGCTGAAGATGAAAACACGCCACAGAAGCGAGTCGACAAAATATTCGACCAGATGGACAAAAACCACGACGACAGGCTCACATTAGAAGAATTCCGAGAGGGTAGCAAAGCTGATCCCCGTATAGTACAGGCACTATCTCTCGGAGGGGATTAGGTTAATTTATTTCTTATTATCTACTAAAACTACTCCCCCTCAGGGAGTAGTACAAATATTGTTCTACTAACATGCCAATCTCTGCCAAAGATATGATAACAACATCGTACAAGGGGCATGAATGGGAACTATCAGTTGTGAAATAAGAGTCAAATAAACTTTACAAGATATGTACTATAATATTTCTATCGGTTGACTGTTTCATTGCCGACAAGATCATACAGAAATTATAGCCATGTATTTAACATTCAATATTTTCATTCCATTCCATATCATAAATTTGAAAATTTCCACCGCTCATCATTCTTTCTCTTTAAACTTCCACCTCAATCTTTTGGTCAGTAGAAGAAGTTTTGATCATTGATTTTTATCAACATACAATATGTGAAATCATCAATAGTAAGTCATTAGGCAACTGACAAAATTTTATTGGCGATAACTCCAGATTCATCTGTTTATCATCCATCTATAATCAGTTTTATTCATATGACACAACTTTTGTGTTATTATTATATAATATAACTATTCAAAATTAATATGATTATTCACATATGCACATGCTACTATAGGATTGTTTTACTTTCCAGTAGTCAAAGTATGTGTTATGACTTGGAATAGATTTAATACATCGACATTCAAGACACGGCAATGTTTACATGATTCCGGTAAAAAATAACGAAAAATACAACATAAAATTTAACTACTTTACTGCAGCACAAAAATCTTGAAACCGTGCTTGACGCATATTAGGTGAGCTCCGAAACGAGCTTGTGACAACCGCAGTAAGCCGGATAATATTATATTCATTATTTGATTATAAAAATATTATCGTATAATACCAGTAATGAAAGAAACATGTACGACAAGAAACTCTCAGCCAAAATTCAGTTATGAGAACAATAAATAATGTACTATAAAAAAAGTAAACTTTCAGCTTTTATCAATAGTTTGATCTTATATTTTTTTATGTACTCTATCTAGTTCGAAAATTCAGTTCAAAATTTAAATAATATTTATATCTCATGTAATGCTATATATGACAAAATATTTGGTATTTGCCAAGGGCATTTCTATGACAGTCGTAAAAAAATTGTGCAGTTGTTATGTGTGTTGTGAGTGAAATTTCTTTGGACGATATAAGGAATACATAGTTATCAATCAAACAACATCATTATAGTATATCATTAAGTAAAAAATTATTTTAATGAAACAAACAGCAATATCAAAGTTTTTGAAACTTCTCAAAATTATACGTTAAAGGATATTAAATTCTATTGGGAAGTATGTATTTGCTCACTATTTAAGAGGGAAATTATTAGTTATTCGTTTACAGTAACACACTTTAATTATTGATTCTAAATATCAAGAGAGTTCTCTTTCAACTGTATAAACAGATTCCTCGTTGCTTAATTAATATAATTAATATGTAACCAAAAATTACATCAATAATATTTTACATCCGATTTCATAATGAATAAAAATTAAATAAGCTAGGCTCACTCTATGCAGCAAGTTATTAAAAATGAGAAATAAACCAACCTCACTCACTAGCCCTCAATGAGTGGCAAGCAGTACCCAATCCACTGATCAACCATTTGACTTTTTGTTGCATTTCCATCCACCAAACTTTTGACTACCAAGCCTAAAGATATTTTATTTTAAAAACTGTTTTATAGTTCCATTCCCAGCCGTTGTATACTACTTGCTTGCTTTTAATGCGGATTTTGGCATATTTCAATATTGCAATGTTTGAAATAAATGCATAAATATAAATGTAACTTTCGTTTTAACAAATAAAATATTAAAACGTTTGAAAACTCTTGTTACAATAAATTATTGTAAAATTAGATAACTTCTGATAGAGGTACCGTTAGTTCTATATTTGAAATGCAATTAAGAATATTTGGACTCTCCTTATTAGCTTGAGATCAATGTGTGGTGAAATCTAATGTTCATCATATTACTATAACATTACTTACATATTCGTTTAGATATTGCACGATAGTCTCTATAATTTTTCATCTTCTACTTGACAAGGTTCCATTATTGTAATTTATATCCAATTAAAATCCTTTATTCAAATTTATTTCGAAGATCAGTCTTGAAATGATTTATTTTTCCCATTGATTATATTACACAAGTCTTGCATTTAAACAAATTAAAAACATGTTGATTCTTCACGTGACCACAGACACAAACTTCTAATCTCCAGACCATTCACAAGCATATTCACTTATCCTCTCAACTATTGTAGTAATAATGTTTCAGCTACACACAGTTAAACTATCTACCGGCATAAGGATGAATCCGTTGAATTATCAATTTTATAAAAAAAGTTGTGACTACATTTTGTTTGTTACTTAAAATATGAAAAACAAAAAAAAACATTATTAATTATAGTCTATCTTTTTGTTAGAATCATATTTTATTCAAATACTTTGATTATAATAAATTCATAATACGTCATAATATCAATTTTAAAATTTGTAGTAAAGATCAAATTAATAAACCCGTATATGGAAAGCGTAGTTGGTAGCGTGCGCGCCTAGCAATCTGGGGAATGCGGTTTTGATGCCCCATCTGTCGGAAATTTTAAATTCGAAAATTGCAAGACTCTCTGACAAACAATTCTCATGAAAAAATAATCTATCAAGACATCTTCACATTGCATAGATCCATAAACTCCTCTTTCGGGGTGGATATATTCACACTTTGTAGATTCATATGCTCCACATTGGGAGCAAACATGATATAAAAAAATACATGTAACTGATTTATATCAAGAAATAGTTTGCAAAAATGAAATTATATTGTGGAATCTTGTCATCCTAACTAAAGGCTCTATCTATACTTATCTATTGTAGCATTGTAAAATCATCTTATGACTTTTATCTAAATACTATAGTGTTTTTTCAATGAAAATGGTTAGGATATAATCTTAAATATATGATAATAATTTTGCGGTGTAAATTAAATGTTATACTAATGTACCAGATAATATGCTTCAATTCATTACAAATAGGTACCTACTTATTAACAGTAAATAAGATCACAAATAATGAAACGATACTAAAAAGGGGAAATCCCATTTTTCAATGTTACGAAAAGTCTGAATGTTATTGCATTTATCATATTTCAAAGGACATGTAATTTTTAAGAAGCTTTTTAAACATAATTTATCATTTTTGTAAAAAGACAAGTTCATTTCAATAACTCACAGGTAATGTTTTTTTACCAATGGAAAATATATTTGCTGATGCATCATATTAAATAAATAGGGTCTGAAAAATTGTAAGTACCTATATTATTATGTTGTAAATAAGCGTTGAAAAAAAATAATATAGTACGTAGCTACTACTTATTAAAAAAAATATAAAGTTTGAGCAAATCAAAAAGTTTTATTCATTTGGCTGTTTTGCTGGATTCCTATATAGGAAAAAGGCTTTCATAATATTCTAACAATGAAATTTAAATTTGAAAAAAAAATTATTAAATTATCCAGTATGCTACGATAAATAACATTAAACGGATTTGAACTCTATAAAACACACCTATTTATTATGAGAAGATGAGAACATACAGTCAAACTTGAATACCAAGGGATAGTCACGTTCTAATATGAACTGATATCATATAAATTTATCACTTATATGGAAGAAGATTTTTTTAAACAATTTTATTGCTGATTCTTATAGTCACAATCTCAATAGAACCATGCTTGTAATAAATGAGTCGAACAGTTTTTATTTATATATGGGTGTTGTTCAAGTAAAGATAAATTAGAAGGCATCTGTATAAACCCGATTTCTTTCACTTTACTAGTTCACGCAACTTAAAAATCATTATTTTGAATACCGGTTAACTGTGAAACTATTTTCTTTTAAGTAGGTACCTTAGGGTTGAAAATGATTTTGAGTTATGTTTAAAATTAAGGCTAGAAAAAGTGTTAATGTTATATTAATGCTTGTTTGAATAATAATAATTATTGTAATCAATTTCTATTTCTAGTGCCATACAGTAACACCTTGATTAACAAAGTAGAAAGAACAAGAACTCATTAAACTTAATTTCTAATACCATGCAAAAAGATCTAAGAAGGTTTTAAAAAGGAAGGAAGGAAGCTTTTTGTCGCTGAAATTCGATATACTGGCTTTTATTACTTTGGCAATAATTGCCAGATCCAATGTATCATCCAAGAACACATGTTTTTCATCTCGATAACCAAAGGATTAAGTCTAACAATGTGATAAACAGCAATTTTTTAATCATTTCATAAAAAGTTATAGTTTTTCATAAACTTTGTTAACAAAGGTATTACTGTACTTTTAATGTTATTTTAATTCAAATTTATTGTTGTAACTTCAAACTTGTTCTTTAAATATTGAAAAGTATCTATTATGCCTATTGTAAATTATTGTTTAGAAGATAATGCTTAGCATCTTGTCGCAAGGATTATTATTATAACATCAATGTATCAAAGACGATCACAGATTCAATTTGGTGGCATGGGTGGATTTATTGTTGGAAGAAATTTTATTCAAGATGTTAGTTTGGCAACAGACATCAGCTTGTCTGAGTTTTTCTGATTACACAAATGTCAATTTTCATTTATAAAACTGCAAATTTCAGATTATTATTGCTAATCAACGAATAAAGATAAGTAAAATATTTAGTCTATTATGCTTTTGTGCATTGCACTGCTTATTGAACACATGCAATCTATGAACATTTACTATTAATTTCAATAATGAGTCATGAATCTAATTAATAATTTCATCTTAATATCAAATATCAGCCAAAAATGGCTAGTTAAACTAATTTCATTTTCTTCACTACAATGCAGTGAAAAAAAATACATCATAGACCAAACATTCCTGAGCAAGATAAACTTTTCTACAACATACATTTTATGGAATTTTATTTAAACCATATTTAGCATATGACCATCTTCAAGATAATATCGCCTATTACATGTGTTTGCCAAAATATGTGACGTTTATTTATATATGTATGGAAATATTGTTTTATATTCTTTCTATTATAGTAATATAGTAGACTCCCATTTATTAAACTGATAAGTGGAAGAATTCTTCAAATCTTGCATATAAATACAAATAATCTGAAACATGTATTTATCATTTTTTTTTATTTGTATGAATTTTGTGAATATATATTTTTTTTTAAATACTGTCAAATATTCAAATACTAAATAAACCTGTCGATAGAATTTTTAATTGATTTTATTGTATCTACTGATAATAAATTTGAGTAATATTCCTTATAACATTCAATATCCATAAATGTCTATAAAAATATACTGTCGATTATACTAAAAAATAGAAATTTATCTAAATAACTCATGTTTTCATTTTATTTCGTGAATTTCATATGAAAATAAGATGAGACTTTCCCTACAGTCCCAAAACAGCTACCACAAAAAAAAATAACACCCAGTGGAAACGACTTATTTTATGACGATTAAGGGATTAACACTAAAAATCATTGTTTTCTGAATCTTAAAATATCACCTGGTTTTTGTTGATCACACATAATGCAGTTCTATTTTAAGCCAAAAAAATTCTAAGTATACACTGACTTAATTTATCCCAATATTACTCACAAGTTTGAACCAATCATTGAAAGGTGATGATTTGTCAAAATAATACCCTACTATAAATACAATGTAGAGTGTCACGTAATACGTTACATGTGTTATTTTTGATCAAGGAAATCAGCAAAACTCTATTTTATCTCTAACCTAAAAATAAATCTAATTCATAAAACATAAAACCAAGTCACATATTTTTCTGTCCGTATCAAATTTTATAAAAATGATACCTTCCGTTTTCCTTAGAATATTGCTTTATAGAAACACATTTGTCTAAACTATCTATAATGTGATAATCTACTCAGGAACAATTGGGAGTCTACTATACTTTATCAACACTTATTGTAATACTTTTCATTATTGAAAATTGGATGTTGAAACAATATTTTAAAAATTTAACAAAATTTAATAACCTTAATTTCTCATCAAACTTCAATTCTCAGTAAAAATATCATATTGCATTTTTTTCAAGATAGCATTTCTAAATTAAATTGAATTGAAAAAATTACAATCGTTTACATCTAATATTCAGCGAGTGACAAAATTAATAATAAAATAGGAAAATCTTCAAGGGTGCCCTAAATAAAGTGAAAAAAAAATTCTCTTGTAAGAAGACATTTTACATAATTTGGCAATACGTAGAAACTTAGAAATATGATATAATAATTAAAATTCGTAATAAAATAAATTGTTTCTTATGTTCTTACATACATACATCTTGAATTGATTCGTATTGTTTCAGTGTTTTCAAACCTTGCTAAAACCTATTTAAAATATTATAATACATTGCTCTCTCATCAGATTCATTGTATTATTATAGGTTTGGGATATATTTTATTATTAGTTTAGCGTAAGATTTTATTGAGATGATTGTATATGAATGGAATATTTTAATACATATTACATATGTTTGAATTTATGGTTTCTCTCAAGAAGAATTTATAAAAGATAGACATTTAGATTTCTTCGGTTTTAATCAACTATTTTATTGCATTTTTATGGCTCAAATAAAACTGTTGATGTTATTAATCCATTCCAAATATGGAGTCTATAATTGTTTTACGACAATTGATTGCAAAAAAATCATTGAACCCACCGTATTCTGAAGTTTGAATCCTTTTCAATCCTTTTTTAATCTTAGGTTGAATATTTAGGTTACTAAAATGAATGAATCACTCTATTATCTACAAGAGTACAATTCTCGTAGAATTTATTTTGACAGTTACAATAAATCTTTTAAAGTTTTACACATCTATTCTGAGGGGGTTACCATAAGTTTATGTACACATATATTGTTTATAGAGTCTACAATTGATTTAAAGAGTTGTTCAATTTATGCCAGCTGTAAATGGTGTTCAGGAATGAAAGCCCATTCTGGCTTAGTGATAAAAATGTGCTTATGCGGATGACGCATCATTAATTGTTAATTGTTTTGCCTATGTCTGGTATTTAAATATACAATATAATATTATGATAAATTTTGTCATATGGTTGAAGCACTTTGCATTAACATTGCTGTGATAATTACAATCATATTGTAACATCTTATGGAAAATTCATTTTTAGTCAGTATGTGAACTGTGATCCAGCCAACCCAATTTTTTTTTCATTACAACCTAAATTTTAAAAAAAACTAAGAAATATAGCTTCATTTGAATTCTTTTGTTGGCCTAGGACATATAAAACATTGAAATATTTTACTGACAGAATAATTTAAATAAATCAGTCCGCTTGACAAAAATTTTAGTTAAAATACTTAAAATTTACTGATTTATTTGATTATTGTTGTTAAATAATTTGCTGCCTAAGAAAATGTGAAAATTGGTCTTGAAGACTACTATTATAATATTATTAACATTAAAATTCAATTAATTACTAAATTCAAATATTTTGCATTCTCAAAATGCATAGTGATCCATTTTGATTATCCAGTTTGAGAGGTCTTCTTTTAATTAAGGAAGATGTTTTAATATTCATTCAGGAAATCGTCAAAAGCATCATGAATTCATATTTCCATTAAAAGTTGTATCTCATTTTATGACTCGAATTATCTAGTAATGATAATATATATATGTAATAAATAATAATTCAATACAAAATGTCAATAATTTTGTGAATTTATTATTGACTTTCACTTAGCATATGCCATCCTAGATAAAAGTAACACCAACAGGAGAAAACATTGACATATAAAGCCAATTTATTAAACAACTAAATGGGATATTGCCAATAACTTTTATATTCAATTTTAGTAGTAAATACATTCCTGTCAAGATCATAGAGAAATGACAGTTGTGTGCTCAACATGCCCACACTGTTTCTCATCGATTTTGAATGCTACTTGATCAAAAATTATCTCTATGTCATTTATCCTCTTCTAATATCAGCCTGAATCTTTTCGTGTGTAGAAATAAATTAACTACTTGGCTCTCTGCGGTGTTATAATAAACATGGAGTTTAATTGGCGATACATGTGTTGAATACTGTATACCTTTTCAGTCTAGTCTGGCATATGTCCTACTTTACACTTTTCTAGTAAGCTGAAAATTCATTACAATACATATTGAGCTATTTTCATCATAAAAGACAGAATAAAAATCTTTATAATGTTATCACATAGCATAAAATGCCAAAAATACTAATAATAGATATTAGGTTAAAACAATTATTGTTGTCGAAATGCTACATTTTAAAAAATATTAATATCTCTCCATAGATTTTATGAAATTTAAAAAAAACATTGTTTAAATAAACAAATTAATTACAGAAAAACAAAGTTTCTTCCGAACATACTAATTAAAGTGTGCCCCAATCGTTAAGTTCGCCCTGATCGCAATTCTCACAATTGAGAAACATCCGCAGTACATTATGAAGGAATAATTAAGTTTTCATAATATAGAAGTGTGACTTTTTATTCTGCTATTAATAACGTAAGGAAATACTTTTATTTTAAAAAATGTGTAGCGAAACAAAATCTATTTACAATATTCAAAATTTAACTATATTTGTCAATATTTGGTCAATAATCATACAATATGTATAACTTACTGAATAAATTGGTAATTAAAAAGTTTTCATGCATTATTTATTTCTTGTATTGAAAATGATATCCAAATACACTTATGTTACCATGTTCGCTCCGTAGATAGAGCAAATGGATCTCTATATTATAAAGATGTATACTCCAGGAATTGAATATATAATCCATAATGCAATTCGATTCTTATTTTCACAAGAATTGGTTGTCAGCCAATTTCTCAACCGATTAAGCACTCAATCTTCACCCATCTTTGGAGTTTTAAAAATTCTTAGCAGATGTGGGATTTGAACCTGCAAACTTCTGCTCCAAACATGCACACTTACCTCCAGACCACCGGAGCACAGTCACAGCAAACAATACACAAAAACAAATCAATGCTTAACAATGATATTATATTAGATACCCATTAACCTATTAATTGTTATGTTTTTCATAATCCTACCATTTAAAAATAGTTTTAAGCAAACTACCATTAATATTGTGTGATATTAAAAAAAATCTATATGAAAAACAATAGTATCCATTTCTTGCTGTTATAATAAATAAGAATATACAGAAGAAGCTCGATATGACAGACTTCAGATATAATGGACAAAATTTCAAGTCAAATGTGAAAATTATTATAGCTCTAACAAAAACATGCTAGACCTACTACGGAGCAGAATTAGAAACAGTCTTTCTGACATACAATTTATTTTGTCAGAAAAAAAAATATCTTACCCAAGCTTCAAATATACTCGTTCATTTTCTGACAGAATTGTTAATTTAATTTAACTATTTATTTATTATTAACTCTAAATTTTTTGAAACATCAACTAGCAAAAGGGAATTTGGTAAGAAAAAAACACAATTTAAAAAATTACAGTTTCGTTTTTATTATATCTGTTCAAATATATACAAAAATATTCTATTAATTTCTTACAATTTCAACTAATTAATCTTAGCTACACAAAAATGAGCCAAGTAAAGCACCTAATTTAATAATAGCTATTGAAAGCAATCACATTATTAACTTATAAAAATAAATTTGATCTAAATACGAAATGTGTATATTATTAATACTAATAAGTCTTACTCTACAAATTATTGTGATGTTATTGATATAGGTTGGCAGCAGCTGATGAGAGGAACTCAAATATTATCATCGCATAGTATTGTCAAAATTATCATTCATCAAGTCAATGGCATCATTTGGTGCAGCGTAATGAATGATGGATGAGTTTTCTGTCAAAAACCAATAAACTAAGTTAAAAAAAATAACAAAAAAAAAACTTAAATCTTTAGTATTAAAAGCACACACCATGCAAAAAATAATCTTAAAGCAAGGCTTACGTCTGTAATTGATTATTTTGATGCCCTGAAAGAAATCTGCAACAATGTCGATACCATACAAAAAAATCAGAAGTATATTTGAGAAAAACTCTAAAATATTCTAAAGCAATCTTCCACTTGATTCAGAATGTACAATACTGGAATAGTACATTTTTTCAGTGTTCACTATGCACACGAAATGCGGACTAGCAATAATTGAGATATGAAAATCTTCAGCAATCTGACATAGTTCAATATTTAAAATAAATATTTTTATACTATCAATTAAACGACTAAAAAAATTCATGGCAAAAAAATACTGGTCATTACAAGATTAAAATAAATGATATAAAAATCAGGAAAATGTTGTATGAGAGAAACATTCATAATCAAGAATATAAAGTAGATGAGGTAGAAAGGACTTAATTTAGCAGTGGGTTGATGACGACTGAAGATGATGATAATGATGATGATGGTGGTGATGGTGGTGATGGTGGTATGTCATCACATGATTTTTGAATTTAAAATTCGATCAACCTTCTTTTATAATTAAAAATAGAATTGTGCAGAATCTTTTAGTATTAAGTTATTTTTCATAGTTAATACCTTCAGTTCTGTTGTTTTCAGCTTTTCTAAAGAAGGTAAACTGTAGCAAAGCGTTTAAAATGCATGCAGTTAAGGCAGTAAATCCAAATATTCTAAACGCGTTAACTCCTCCCAGTCTTGCATATATGAAACCTCCAAGAAAACTTCCAAAAGATGTTCCAACTCCTTCAAATACAGCTCCAACCAAACCCTAGGAACCGTTCAAAGATATTAATTAAATATTAACATACAGTGAAATAGATCAATTTATCTCAATAATAGACAGTATAAATGCTAGTAGCCTTTGAAAGAATGGTTAACAGCAGATAACTACAATAAAAGAATACAGCAAGATAAAACTATGCCAAAGTTTTTTTCATTTCGTTAACAATTCATTGAATTATTAAAATTATTGAAAATATATCTTGATCAGGTTTTTATCACATAAAAAAGTTATTTCTAAAAAGCACAACATAGATGGCAAATGAGATAACAGATTGGCTGATAATCAACTCACTTGACAGACTGAGACATTAGCAAATAAATTATAAAAAAAACAAGTCTGTCACAAACAATACACGGAAAATATCTCTCAGCAAAGTAATATTGTTACAATATTTTAGGATGTAATACATACCTGCATTGTGGCTTCAGCACCCTTTGGTGCAATCGAACTTGCGTATGATGCCATTGTGGCATAAAGCATTCCGAATGTCAATCCTTGCAAAAACTCAATTGGCAAAACCCACCACGGATTAGTCAATACTGAATACAAAATGAACCTTACACCGAAACCAAATAAAACAAGAGACATTGAATTCCAATGGCCAAGCTTTTTGAGTAATGTTCCTGAAATTAGAATCAGAAACATATATTTAAGAATCTCATGTCATTTCTGAATTTTTCATTTATTTTGTGAAAAACCAGTCTTCAAATTTGAATTGTGACAGATAAGACCATACACAATAAAGGTGATACCACAATTCAGGACCCACAGGACTAATTTGGCCATATGTAATTAGTGGTTGGAAAGTTCATCATACATATATTCCATGTTGATATTATAAACATGTAAACTCAATTGACAAAGCTCACATTTCTTTGTGATATTTTAACTTTATGTTATATATTACAATATACCTGAGAAAAAGAAGAAGGGAATCTCTCCACAAAAGCATTGTATTCCGCTGACAAGACCCTGTAATGTTTTAATCCAACCTTCTTGATCACAGCCGTATGCTTTGGCCAAATCCTCCAAGTACCAAAATAGGAACTGCCATAGCAATCCGGTACACATCCCAACTAATACTATCCAAATGAAGAAATGAATTGTTTGAAGCGAAGAAAACAACATTCCGATATTACGTATTATATCGATTGATATATTAGTTTGTTTATACTGAAAACAAAACACAAAAATAATTTTAACATAATACATAAGAGCAAAAAAACCATTGACAGGTTGGTTTTAGTTGACATTTACTTGGTAGAACTTTATTACAATTTGATAAAGTGTATTGAACTATAATAATACAGTGTAAGTCTTCAGTTGTCAATGATGCACGTGCGATATTTTCTTTTATTTAATTATACTGTTCTTCTTATTATTAGAAAAAATCAATCAATTTCTTGGTTTTCAGGGTGATTCTCTATTTGATTTCATCCATCATCAATTAGTAACCTGGATAAAACGACCAAAGTAAACCTGGACTCCACGACAAATTTTTTAAAGTTCGTCCATTCTAAATGTACAGGAAATGGATTTGCACACTATTCTTATCTGAATAGATTATTTTCAACTGTCAAACATTTTGAATAATAAAATACTCAGTTCCAATAGAAAATTAAAAAAAAAAATTGAAGGCCTTCATTGACAAAGTATGATTGTAACAAGGTACTGTAATTGTATATGAATAAAAAATATTTACCTTTAGCTTCCATGATGTAATCAAAATATTCGTTGCGAGGAATAGCAACATTAGTGCGAACGCCACAGAATAATTTTTGTTATTACTGTCATAACTGAATGTGTCTATCAAAAATCCTGTCAACAATGATAATACACCCCATCCTACAGATCCCCACAATCTTTGCAGACCGTAATCAGATGCATTAGTACCTGAAATTTGATCAGCAGAAAAAAAGTTAATTGGATTTACCAGAATGTTTCTTTTCAAAGGTCATCATTAATAGAACTATTTTATGACAATAACTTATATTGACAGATTTTTTTCCATAAATACTGATTCATTCAAATTATTAGGCATCCAATCTCTCATTTTCCAACTGTTTTATGTATTCTCAGCAGTGGCAGATTGAACACTTGAGAGGCCCCTTTTTAAGTCTCGCACTATCTTAAAATTTCTATTTTGTCCAAATTTTTTTTGAGCCCAGTCCTCAACAATTTGGAGGCCTCATCAATTGTGTGACCCTAGGCATGTGCCCAGTACATCCATGAGTAAATCCGACACTGATTCTTGGGATTTGAACTTTCAACTTCCGGTGCTAAAGTGCACACGCTTACCAACTCAGTTACAGAGGTGATGGATAGCAAATAAATGATAAAAATTACTACTTTTGTACATAATATGAACAACAATATTTATATCACCTAATATTTGAAAGCAAATTGCATCAGCAATACTGACAACAACTGCCATCCCAATCCAATTAAGTGCCATTAACAAACAGAACAGCCAAAGATATTCATAACTCGAGGTTTCTTTGTAGTCTTCTGGAGTCATGGTTGATGACAGAAATTCATTTACCTAAAAATTATTTAACTTTTACAACTATACTTTAAAAATTTTAAAGGGTTAAGTTTTTCTTTTACTATGCCGACTCCAAAAGTGGAGCATATCGATATCAATAATGGGAAGATGACCACTCCAGCAATAGAATAAAGGAATCTCTTGGGCATCCAGTGCATGAGCATCAAGTCCTGTATCTTGGAAAGCGGCTATGGAATTATCAATTGGCTAACAATTTTTCCCTTTCAAAGTAGTCCTACTTCTGGAATGAAATTTTCTCCTCAACATCAATATCTTCTCATCGTTGACCAAATGTCATTTTTATATAATTTATTCCATCTTTGGGAATAAGAAGTCACATAGGGTCATTTCCGGTTAATACTGACGCATCATAACATTATTATTTTTCGCCCAAGATTCACAAACAACCAATTTGGTATAACCAAGTGCACTATTGTGGTGCAATTGTCATGATTTATTTCGCCAAAAATCGTGGTGTTCGTATTGCTTCAAACAAACGGCATAGAACTTTTTATTGACTGTAACATTTTGCAGCAAAATTCCTGCGTATGTATGCGTTGTATTCAATAGATATATTCAATAAAACACTAGCATTTTTTACAATTATAAAAGTTATCCATGTAAACACGGTGCCATAAGTTTTCACATGGAGTTAGGACGAATGTCATGATTTGTTATGTATCTCCTGCAGCTAGCTGTATTGATTTCAAAATTACATATATAACTACTCTCTCAAATCACTGTAAATAAAATTCTATATTTTGTTAGTTTTCCAACATGGAAAAAAGCCTACCTCTCCAGGGTATCAAGACAACTTTTACATCAATTTAAAAATGGTGATAGATCCTTTCAAATATATTTCCATATCAAAAATGATCCTAGCACTGGCATAGTATCAGTTATATACACTATCTAAATCAATATTTTCATCTGATTATAAATTGCTTGAAAGCAGCCGCAACACACAAGGTCTTCAAGATAGTTCACTGTTTGTTAACAAAACACTATCACTATCTAAATATTCAATATTAGAGTCACCGTTTATAGAATTATTATTACCAAATATTTCCTCATCATAATTAATAAAAGAAGTTAATTTTATGAGTAAATAAAATGTATAATAATTTTCTACAATATTCGAAACAACCAAAACATTAAACGTCTCATGAAAAACTACACCTGGATTTGGTTTTCGACCAAAAAGAGAAGATATACGAAAGGTATGAAAGAATGGACTAAAAAAAATTGTGTCAAACACTTTGCCTTGTTTGAACAATTCCCTGAGAAAAGAAATCTAACAAAAATTCTCATTGAGATATGTAGATCAATTTTTTTATTTATAAGAGATATCAGCAGTGAAATATATTTTTCGAATATGAATTTTCTCATGGTCCGCAAGCGCAGTCTATGTAAATATAAAAAAAACTCATGTAACACCTTTCATACTAGGGAACCCAAACACAAGTTTTCTCATAAGCTTCACAAGACGTGTTAGTGAAATAAATGCAGTCAGGTTTAGAATGAAATGTCAACAAATACCTTCCATAAAGAAGCTACAAAAATAGTATTATGACTATCGGTTGTCAAATAACAATAGAAGTCCAAACAGTGAAGGCAGAATCAAAATAACATAGCCTGGCATCCTGCTATCAAGTGTTGATATTTAAAAAATAAAATACTACAAAAGTTTTTGGGTTCGATGTAACATGCAGGATTATTTCTAAAGCCTTGTTGTCAATAAAGTAGTTTGTATCTACTAACCTTAATATTATCACAGCGTATCTCACATTTCGAATGGAAATGGGACTTGTTGTAAGCTGGTCCACTGGGACAATATGGATATTTAATATCACCTTGAAAAAACATTTTTAAAAAAGCAGTCTTCAATTATTTATAGTAAGTACTTCCATTAAATAACATGTGATTTTCAACAGTTAATATTACCATTTGACATTACTGCCGAAGCAAGCCGAAAATACATGCATTCTCCCTCCTGAAGTGTTTTATTCATTGGTATTAAGCCAGTGAATGAAAGTGAATGTGGAAGGTGTATTGCATCCATTGGTCTGCATGAAAGGGACTGATCTGCCTTCCACTTCACACACATTTCCAGCCATTTTTCAGAGTTCTCCATTACACAGGATGCCTAAAAATATCAATCATTTCCATATTACAAAATACCATCATCACAAGTTGTCATCAATCTAAACTAGATATAGGGTTCTTATCTTTAAAGTAATCATTTGGTCTTACTACAATACTACTGTATGAGTTTTTATCGTATACCAATGCATACCCATTAGATTTTTGAGAACGTATTCTACATCCAAAAATAATACAAATAAATGCCTACTTTAATGCAGTTACAGTTTAATCACAAATACAGGCAGGTGGAAGCGTGTGCATTTATTTTAATATGACATTTTATATACTTACATGACAATCTGCATTGTCTGTTTCATTACCAAACTTCTTTAAAAATGTTAGAAGTTCATCGGAAGAATGAGAACACGAGTTGAAATATGAAGTATTATTTATACACAAAAAATTTACAACTGGTTTGCTGCCAGCTACATTTGATGTAATTAGTGTGTCAATTCTTTTATCGGAGCAATACAATTCACATTCAGTCTCCAAATTTGGAATATTATTGTTAATACAGCGAGGTTGGTATACAAGATCTGAAAAATAGAAAAATGAATGTTTCTAACTTCTTAAGTATGTATGTTAAGTTATACCACCTTCCACAATGTGGAGATCTACATATTCAACATGCGGAACGGATACAATAAATAGGTTGAATGTAAATCTTACAATATGAAAATTCAACTGAAGACTGTTCAGTCTTCTTAATTGATTTGTTACTGTACCATTACAATTTATCAACTCTTTCATAAGTGAGTTAATATTTTATGCACACACATTTTACCACTAAAATCTTTCACTGCTTTCAATTCAACTGATATCATAAAATCAATCGAATTAGATATGCCAATTTGTAGACAATACTCTTCTATTTCTAAACAATGAACAAAATAAACTAAAAGTTATTCCAAATTGGTAAGAATGTGTATAACTTTACGACATGTGGCCGCTCCAACTTGGGAATCAAAGGACCACTTGAGAAAAAATTTGAACCCCCATAGGACTGATTTTTGTGACATTGTGTGTTTCTGTGAACAGCCTTTTTTTACAAATCATAATAATTGTAGAAAGAGAGAGCATAAGGGAATCTTTCAATGCTGAAGTAAAGTTTTTTTTTTCATAATGTTTACATATTTTTTCTAGCCTAAAAATATATGATATAATTGTAATGACATCCAAATATCATTAAAACTATACATCTGTCTATTATTTATATTAAAATAAATAATATTTTATTAAAAAATAAAAGAATGACTTTGAAAATAAGGCGACAAGGGGCATGGATCTACATGTACGTCCATACTTCTCAAAGCTCAAAGGGTTAATATATTGCCATTTTGTAACTTAAACTTTACTCGTGGGAATAAATGAGCTCATTCATACTCAACAAATGGATTAAATAAATTCAATAAAATAAATTGGTTAAATTGGATTAAATAAATTCAATTCATTTCATAATTCGTTAAAATTGCCACTATAAGAGAAGGATGAAGAATACCGAGCGTTGATCCTTCTGAGTTTTTGAACAAGTGACATTGTTACAAAATTAAGGTTAGATTACTATAGGAGCCGGTTTTTAAAATTATCTCATGACTGACAAGATGGCAATGTGCACTATAGTGGATGCAATAATCTCAAGTGGCAACATAGTAAGTTATTAATGTTCACTTAATACAATATGAGAAAACTGCACTGAAATATCATAGAGCTAATATTTGATATGCAGATAAAGACGGCAACAATATTCTACTGACAATTTCGCGGCTGATCAAAAACTTCAATTATTTGTGGAAAGACTACTTAAAAGCAATTCCTGCACAAAAAGTACTTTTTCCAATATATACTTTTAATTTAAGCATTTTAAGTGCATATCTCGGTGGTTGATAGACACGCCAACATAGCAATTAGTGGGTTTTAGACTTATAACTGATAGGATTTAAAAAAAAATTAGGACATGACATCCAAGTAATTGATTGATCGGCTAAGAACCAATCCCCACAGTAAACAATCTGTCAAGAAAATTGTGGAGGTGCCTATTTTCATGTGAATGTTATGGTTAGTAAAAAAAATATTAATTAGTCTGGTGCCTAGTCATTTATTTACACTGGATAATTCTAAATTGTAATATTCATTCAAATGATACAATGAATATAGTATAATTGTGCCTAAGAAATAAAATAAGTTTTTATCCATTACCAGGTGGCATTGTAACACTTTCTACTGGTAAATATGCGCAGTCTTTGTTGGTGGTAATGTTTTTTTTCGTAATTTTTGCATCAAACTTTAAATTAGACTTTTTATTGTAGCAATATTCAGGCATATTCCAATGTTCACAGACCACCTGCCACATCAAAGGCGAATTCATACTGCATTCCATCTGTAAGAAAAATGTTATTAACTCTTTGGTTGCGACTGCGTTTTTGAAAATCTTAAAATCCCAGCAGAATTGACCACAAAGAACTATTTACAGTTAATGTCCTAGAATAAAATAAACTATGTATAAAGAAAACAATTTTCAGTTGAATCAAGATGTCCAATTTCTGTCAATTCATTGAAACAGATTATTTTCTTTGATCAACGAATTCATTTAGACAAGTTTAGTAGAAAATATTCTATTGACTTACTAAGTAAAAAAATTATAAAAAAACTGACCAATGTGGCTTACAGATACAGTAGAAATCATTCAAGATAAGAAAATATTTTTCTGTGATAAAAGAATACAGTATTTAAAATTCTAAATTATTTAAAACTGGTAATCTTCCATATGTGAAATTTCTCACATATGGAAGAATTTAGAATTTAAAATCAATTTCCATCAAGCACCATCAGTCGAAAATATTAATTAATACAATATTTGAATATTATTTAAAAGAATTAAAAAAAAAATTATATTTAGGGGCAATATGAGTTGTTTTCAATATATTATTTGCTCTGTTCAAGAATCATTTTAGAGCTACATTTTTTACATTTTGACATTTAACAATTTTTATTATTGGCGAGGCAATAAAGCAATGAATTTGGTGTTTTCATAATCTTGGTGTCATTCAATATTTTCTATTAAAAATTGACATACCTCGCATCGTGCCAAGGAGCTGTCTTTAACAATATATGAAGCAGAACACTCCTCAATCTGTGATCCATTTTGAAAACAAGTGCTGAAAAATGTTTCCCCATCACCGCAGGAAAGATTTACTGTGGATACTAGCGGAGACTTGGGAATGAAGTAGAGTCCAGAGAATGCCACAACAGTCAATATTTGAAAGACAATGAATATGGTTTTATGCCTCTCATATCTGCCAAAAGAAAACAAAGTCTAATAAGAATATTCAAATCATCTGTTACAAACTGAGTTGCATGTTGGATCATGAATTCATACAATACTACGTATCTCTCCAAATGAGAAATTTCTGATCACAATTGGGGATACAAGGAATTACTCTTAATAGAATAAAATTGTTTTAAAGTTTCATTTAGTTTATAAAATTTACCGCTTTACCCAGGTCATGTATATTTTAAATTTTGTAACAGTATACACTGAAAAGTCACCTTTGAAAAATATGTATTGTTTTAATATGAGCGATATGCTTATCTTTCATATTAATTCAATTCACAAGACATGTGTGGATTTTATATATTTATTTAATTTTATTAAATTCAATTTTTTAATTATAATAATTATATAAATATTATTAGTATAATATAATGTATTTTCAAATAAATATTATGTATATTCCAATGTAAGCCATAACTATTTGCATATGATATACATATACCATTTATCGTTTTATTATATTTGCCCAACTCAACCCTATGTACAGAGTCACTGCATCTGTTTTATTTACATTATGCGATTATAATCTTAATATGATAATTTTAAGTGTAATTTTTCTAATGTATTAGATTTCTTCTATCATTAATTACACAACTATAACTGGATAATAATGGTGCTTATTTTCAGTGCCGACCTATTTAAAACGCATAGACTTTACTTTGATGTTATGGATGGAGCTGTATTAAAATTATATCTAATATAAATCAAGTTTAATAATCTACGTGGCTACTGTTATTTTTTTCATAAAAAGCAAGAAACATAATATTCGATATAGTTGGTACAACTTCAATTTTTACATTGCTGTTGTCTTTTATAGATTCTGATGTCTGAAAAATCACAATCAACCAATAATGATAAATTAACATGAGATGTATAAATTATAAATAATTAATGATGATTATGCAAGTTAAAAATGCAATAGGGAGGAACATGTATTTTTTGACTTACACATGATCTAAGTGAGAATTTTACTACGCTGGGAAATATCGTTCTGTATTTCCCTGATAACTACTTGAGAAATCTAGAACGTCAAGTATTTTTTATTTTAATGTGTAGAACTAACCTCCCAGTGGTGATGCCAATACATATGGCAAAGATTATGTTTAACAAAATGCCACAGTTATTGATATTTTCCACTTGAGTAAGTTGACTTCAGAAGGATATTGTTTTATGAATTTTTAGTATTTGTCTTTCTTCTCTTTTTTTACTTCTCCTTTTACATTTACTTATATTCACCATTAATTTTACGATATTTTCTTTGTTTTATGTATGTTTTTTTTTATATATTGAATTTATTTCTTTATTTATTTTTGTACGTCACATTGCGAATGCTTTAAACTAAGAATTTGCAATGCTCTCTTCATGTAAAATAAAAATAAAAATCATTTAATTGAAAAAAATAATATAATAAAAAGTTCACCCTGTTTTGGGGGCTCAGTTTTTTGAAGTGTTTTTATTTGAGAATCACAATGTAAACAATACAAATTTTTCCAAAAGCAATCAAGCCACGAATACCAAATAATTATTTAAATTTAGCTTTAGCAAATTGCATGGAGGAAAAATCAATCAAACCTCATGTACGGCATTATTGTCTCTGATGGGTAATGCATTTTTACTAAACAGAGTCGATAAATAATACTAAATTATGTTAGTGCTAATTATGGTTAGAAATACATAGTCACAAAAGAAACACAAGTAAATTTAGTTAATAATTGAACCAAATAAAAATCCAGTTATTGATTTACTTTTAATTATAAAGCATGAATTTAACATCTGAATTTCTTGACCTGCAACTTCTGCTACCATAGTGTGTGTTTACTACTCAGCTATTAAGGTATACCAGAAATACTTAAAACATATATTCAAATCAAATCTAAAATTTTCAACAAAAATTTAAATTTATTTATAATACGCAATAATCTTTCTATTTATGATAAATACGCAAGGTAATCTAACTAATATCTGATAAGCAATGATAAGAATTTAAGATATACATGAATGCCCTTAATTTAATAACGATAGAAAGAATAAATTTATACCATTCACAATATAATAGAGCAACAAAGAAAATCAACAAAGTAATTGCACTGCGCCACTTATCAAATAAAAATCCATAAAACGATAGGTATGAGATATTATACGCCCACTAAAATATGTATCCATGCAGTGAGAAAATAATCACACTGTCTGTGATTGTTCAGGTTTACTGACCACATATTAATTTTTATAAAAACATATGCACGCCAAGGTCACGGATGAATTTTGTTTGACAAGTCTGGCAAATAATATCGCATCAAGAGTCTGCTAATATTCTATCCAAAAATATATTATTCAAATTGGGATAGACATTCATTTATTATTCTATATTTTTATATTAATTTTACCACAAAAAAACTTTTTACCGTACAATTGAATATATACATATCAAGCGCAGAGCAATTATTTAGCTAACCTATACTCAAAAATCAGCTTACTTATCTAACTTTCACTTTACTGTACTTCAATATTACAATATGTATTATTTTATTTGGATGTCCTAACTTTTATATCAATATGCATAATTATTTTACCATATCAGTTTCTCAGTAATACATTAAAATTTCATTATGTTAGGTTTTCCTTAAAATTATTGTACATAAAAAGATCAGAGTATGTGATGGTATATTATACTAAATTTATAATAGTATAAATATTTTTGCCTGCATAAACACATACACTCATAATTTCAAAATGTCAAATGGCGAAGTGCAAGCGATGAATCACAATCTAAATGGAAGATTACTAATTTCATAAAGCTTTAAGTTTAATATTGATTCTTAACATTAAACAATATTAAATATGATAAACATATATTGGCAATAGTACAACATTTTTACAGTCAATAATTATTAATATCCAGTCCATTGTGCAATTATTATATTAATTTTGATTTCAAGATAATTTGAACTAAAAATTAGTTTTCACACTTATATCAAGTCTCTCTTTTCTATCTTCGAGATGTATAAATAAAATCAAAACATTCAATAATAACGTTCAAAATTAAATAATAATAAACAATTTCATTGCACATATTGGTCGTTTACAAATTATAATCGCGCCAAAATGAATTGAGTATAGTGCAATTTCACTTTGAATTTTATTCAAACTCCTAAATTAATTTGCCGTAGTCCTGTATTTCTGAATATCATTTTAACAATCTGTAAATTACAATACAGATATAGTAAAAAATATCCATTATTTAAATTAATTTTCATACCTGTCTCCAATTGCTCCAAAAAGTGGCTTGGCAATCAGTCCTAATATTGGTAGAAATGTATATAAAATTCCAACCATATAAGATGAAAATCCTAGTTGTTTCGCATATGTTGGCAAGTAGGGTACCAAAGGGGCAGTACCTAAAAATAAAAAAAATGTAGCTTTTTCACATATTTTAATTATTTAAATTTTTTCTGGTAGTACAGCTATATATGCGGACATTCGTGATTATCTCCTAGCACTGACTATCCATCTTAAACAAGGCCTTTAATCATGTGCCATATATCAGAGTTAAATTAGAATTAAATAGTAACTAGTGTCATGAACTCAAGATGCATTTCATAAAATATATAGGTTGAATGCCTCGTGACACCTTGAACCAACAATGTTGCTAAGCAACAATTCTTTTTACAATATTATTCAAAAATTCTCATTTAAATTTAAGCAAAAATTAGACTGTACATAGAATTTGCTCAAGATTATTTTTTATATATTTACCCACTGTAAATCAATAGTATTGAAATAGTGGTTGGGAGTTTGTTACCAACAGTTTACAATGAAGAAATATCAGACTTCTTTCAATATTTTAACATTGTGAAAAAAATTATGAGAATGAAAGGAGTCGGATGAATTTTATAATTTTCCCACTGACAAACATTAAATAATATACAGTAAATACCAATTAAATATCATAAGATTGTTCAGATTGAAACACTACTAATTTTTTAACTGTATTGATCAGCAATAACTTTGGAATATCACTGCGAAAAAATGAATTCTGTGTACTGTAGAAGTTTGACTTAGTGAAAACCATTATAAAAACATGACATTTCATATTTAAATATCAGAATCAATTTTGTCGATTCAGGAGGTTTCAAAGAATAGTAGAATTTATACAATATGTTTTAAATATCTAACAATCATGAAGATTGTTTCTTCTTCCATTCTGTGTGCCATATTTATGATAAAAGTTGGTGATTATCACACATGTCTAAGTTATATAGACTGTCTTAAGATTTATATTACAGTGGTTTTCTTCCTTACATCTGTAATAGAGTTTTAGTGTAGTTACAATAATTACTTCTGTAATTTTTTTGATACTAAGCTAATTCAAGTATTAATCCTTGCCTTAGTACTGAAAAGAGCCTGCTTAAATACCCTCATTATTCAGGTATACAGCATAGCTTGAGCGGTCGTACACCAAAGTATAATATGCTTCTTAGGTTATTGAATGAAACAGGTATAGTAAACATGTTAACGCATGCCTTGATTCCTAAATGATTATTACAATTATCTAAAAATCTTTTGTCATATTTCATCCAGTGGTATCAGGCTTCTGTTTCCACAAATTATATTCATAATTTATTTGAATTATTACATTTTTCAGTAACAGATCAATAATAATAAATAAATATTAAAACTGTCTTCCGAGTAGCTAAAGGCTTAACATGCGCGCCACGCATCTGAGGAATGTGGGTTCAATTCTCATATCCGCCAGATTTTTTTAAATTTGAAAATGCAAGATTGGATGCCTGTCGGGTTGAGCAATTGTCTCACAAACAATCTCATGAGGAATAATCTGTCAAGAAATGTCTTCACATTACGTAGATCTATATACTGCATTTATAGAGCGGATATCTTTACACTGTGTAGATCCATATGCTCTATATATAAAAAAATGAAATATCTAAATGAAATTAAATAATTTTAATAATAGAATAATCAAATTTTGTGGTATCAGTTACATGACAAACAAAACATAATAAACTGTCATTAATTTAATCAATGTTATTATGACTAATGCAGATTGATTATGTTTAATAACCAACTATTGGAGCTATACATATTATTTGGATTACAAGACTCCATGGTATCTGGTAAATATTATTAGATTGGTCAAAATTATTATGCAGTGGAACCCGGATCCACCGTTTTTAAAGGGGCCGAACAATAATCTAAAATGGTGAATGCAGGAACGGTAGATCGGGGTACCTCTGTAAATATCTTTACTCTTACAAGCAACAAGAGTTTTATTTCAAAGCATTGAGAACCTTTTCAAACAATCATTTAAATGATGACTTTCTTGAAATAAGCTATATTTCATTTTTAATAAATATATTTAAGCATGTTTAACCTGATATATTTAAAAAAATCTAGAAACAGCGTACAGAAGTGACAAAAGCAGTTTTTAAATACAGATAATAATCAATAAAAAAAACTACATAATGGTGTGGTGATGTTTGCAAAAAAAATCAAATTGAGGGACAGAAACCATGGATATAAAGAATGATACTATTTTGAAAAACTAAAATAGTTTTTAATTTAATTAAAAGAATTTAACTCTACCTTACTTCACACTAATCAACAAGTTTCAAAAGGATCAAAATTACATTTCCGCAGACATTTTTTAAAAATATTTTTCGTGTTATGAATGTTTGAATCGATATAAAAATAGCTTACCAGCATTGAAAAAGAAATAATGACTCTTCATCGGAAGAGTTTCCTTATTAACCTCAAAAAATACCATCTTGAGTTTTTGGTAATACGGCGATAAAGAATATCTCTGTAGGTTGATCGATTGAGAATATGATTAAAATACTATAGTACAAAGTTCACATTACCATATTGCTACATCGTCGCTTTAGAATCGGTTTATCGAATATTCACGGAGCGTGATTAGAAAAACAACACGTACTTTCAATTGATTAGATAGTTTATATTCTCCTATAATACAGCAATCATGTAGCTTTCAAAAATAGCTCATAAGCCGTTATATATTTAAATGACATCTGTTTTTCATCTCCTGGACATTTGATAGTTGGTCTATTCGACAAACCAAACCTAAAGTGACATATTAATGAAAAAGAATTTGAAAAGGTAAATGATATCCCGTAGTATATCTACAATACAAATACAGTGCTTAACGCTTTACGATAATATATAAAGGCAAAACGATATTGAAAAGTATTTGCTTTGGATATCTAATATTTACAGTATAACATAGATTCAAATAAAAATAACAAAGCTACGGCCGATCGCTCGATTACACTTGAACGTCAAACGTCACTTGCACGTTGTGATGGCACTACTCAAATGGAGCTAAAATAATGCTGCCATATACAATTTCACAATTTCCGATGGTGCTCAAATTGTTCTTTGCTAGACGGAGACCATAATAATTAAATTTTCACTTC
This sequence comes from Rhyacophila evoluta, assembly GCA_022683975.1. Classification (NCBI taxonomy): domain Eukaryota; kingdom Metazoa; phylum Arthropoda; class Insecta; order Trichoptera; family Rhyacophilidae; genus Rhyacophila; species Rhyacophila evoluta. The sequence goes on along the minus strand of JAGVSQ010001649.1, from coordinate 2,037 downwards.
AAAAAAACCGAAAAATATTTTATTTTGACAAAATTATTCAAATTTATTCATAGCTTTGATAAAAAAATAATGAAGAGTATAAAATATATCAATATGTATAAAGTTAAATATACTCAATCAAAAATTGGTTGGGTTGAAGAATAAGCAAGTCAGATTGAGATTTTTTGAACACTTCGTAATATGTGGCTGAACCAGGTCAGCGCTGCAGCTTCACTTTTCAGTAATGAGTGGCTGCATGACCAACATGACCATTTATTTTTTTCTTCAAAACTGAACATCTTCCACGCGTTTCTTAATCTGGATTTATATAGTCTCTTAAAGGGCCCAGAGACCTTCAAAATCAAAAACATATTTTAATTATATAAAGGAACCACAGACGGAATAGACTTAAAGGTGAATATATATTACGCGAGCTTAAAAAACGGGAAACCGTGCTTTCGTGAAATGACCTGTATAATAACCTGGTAAAGATTTTTTTGGCCTAAAAGAGGACCATGGTCCCAGGTTGAGAGCCGCTGAATTCGAACTAATATTAATTTCAGGTGTATGCATGTTGAAAAAGAGCACGTTTCTTTATGGTTTTTATTTATTATTGAAAATAGTAGGAACGAACATGTGAAATTAAATGAGTTGTATTTTTTTAAGAACAAATTTGCTAAGGTATATTTTGTATTATTGATAAGAGTGACATTTTTGGCAAGATTTCTTAAAATTTACTTTAATAATTAACATTTCTCTAAGACCTGTGTTTTTTCGCTCGTCCATAACGCTTTTTAACGTTACCGTAGATTACTGTCTTTTTGAAAACGGGACATATTTGTATCCCGAAGCTGGGCTTGGGGACAACGGAATAGCGTACGTAAGAACGAGACACATGGTCACACTATACATGGTCCATTCTCTTATCTCTTTGTTGCGAACAAAGTCATATGACCGTATCACCAGACTCCAGATCAGATATCACCAGAGTAGGGATAATAATATGTTCTTAAAACTTAGTATACGGTTGGTTTGGGTTTGTTGTGTGCCATGTCACAGTCGTAGAGCAGCACTGATAGGATCCACGCATTAAGCAGGTGGCATTTGATTTGTACCATTTAGATGTACAAGTAGTCCTCGATTTGCGAAAGAGACGGGCTTAAACTATTTCTTAAAAATGTTTTATTGAATAACGAGACATCTTTAACCATTTTTTTAACGTCTGGATACATAAGACATTATTAACCTTGCCTTGATGTAAGCTGAGTTGATATTGCGTTTGATTATGTGATTATCTCTTCACGCAGAGTTTTTATGTTAGGTATTACCGTATTCCGTAATACATTTATTTGATGGATAAATAAGTTACAATATATTAATATTTATCAAAAGCTACAAAACCAAATATTTTGTCAAGTAATCGGGTATATATAATTTTGCCAATATCAAGAATTGCAGATTCTGCATTTATCAAACAAAAAAAGAACCCGGCTAATATGCCATATTTGCAAAATATCTATATGCCTGTATGTAGACCTATATCTCCTGGAATAGAAAAAGAAAAACATGTTCTACCTGTGATAGTATTGTATATTTTGATGAAACTAAAACATTTAAAAATAAATACTTCTTTGTATGCTTTCGTATATCGTAAGGCTTTCTTTGTAAGGTGAGTTTTGTTATGAAATTCGACTTACAACCGATTCTACGTATAACCGAGATAATATGCATAATTATGGAATTTGAAAATGTCATATTCTTTCATTTGTACGAAAAAAACATTATTTCAATATCTTTTTGGAATATTGATTTGTCCCTCGTTTTAAATACATTTAGAAATGACGTGTTTTAATATGTATTTTTAGATATTAAGTTTGAAAAAACAATCGTAATTATTATTTATTGTTCAATTAACATGTAATTCAAGTACCAATAAGCAAACAAAATATTTATGTTGTTTATTCTCCCCGGTGGTTGGTAGCGTGCGCGCCCAGCGATCTGAGGAATGCGGGTTCGAATCCCCATCTGTGTCGGATTTTTTTAAAATCCAAAAATGCA
>JAGVSQ010001648.1:0-28079 GCA_022683975.1 Rhyacophila evoluta | reverse complement strand
ATTAAGACCAGGTGTGAGGACGGGGCGGGTGGATGGTGGGCACTCTTATTAGTAAGTAATAAAGTAAAAGTAATAAATAACGAATAGGTACCCAAAAATTTTACGTATTGACGTATATTGTTAAAAGTATAATAAATATGACGCTTAAGAAAGTAGAAAGGGGTATTCATAAACATATTATTCAGATACCGATTATTTCTACTGAAAAAAATGACAATCCAGCTCAAATTTTCTTTGAAAAATACTCGAATAAATTTATATCATTATCACGCAGTTTCCCGGCTTTATTTTTAGAAAAACGTTTCTACATAATTAACATTTTCAGAGTGTAAGTAACTAATTTCAACGCGTCAATAAACATTTGTGTGTACAAAGAAAAGTCACCTCTCGATTTGAATAATATAATAAGTGATAAATAGCAGCTACCGTACCAAACAAAGCGCGTGCATAATTAATTTCGTTAGGAGTGATATAAGGGATGATAATTCGAGGCCCGGGGGACTACGCACGAGCATTCGTGGTGAGGGGGTTGGCACGGGAGCTTGTTCAAAGCCATGACCTACATTGTCATTTCTTTACGCCCTTTTCACGAGAACTCTTTGGGATAGCACCCTGCGCTTTGGCACTCGAATTTTACGACCACTCTAGCGGGAAACATGAAAAGCTCTATGGCCACTGCTTTTTGCTGTCTTTTTTCGTACATATTTTTAACAACATATAAACTCTCATATTGCAATAATTTTTCGAACAATTATTTTATAGACACGATGAACTTAATTACTTGTTAGAATTTTTACTACAATTACCGCCATAAAATGACATACATAGTACAACACAGAACATGCATTTATGTGTCTATCTGCCCCATGAATTCATACCAATAAATGATTATTAGTAGCATGAATCTTTTGCGTGTTACTTCAATTAATAATTTTAAATTAACTTCCAATACTACCATCGATGATTAACTTTAAATATTGTATTATATGTAGCCAATAATTAAAATACATTTATAATAAAAAAATAAATAAAGTTGTTTTAACAAAGAATTGGGTTTGAATCTTGGGCAAAGCCGTTCAATAAATTAAGTATTTTTATACCATGTTCACTTCTAAAGTAGAGAATATTAATCAACACAGTGAGAAGATATCCGATCCAAAAGTAGAGTATATGTATCCCTACAATTTAAAAATGTGTTGACAGATTATTTCCACGAGAATTGTTTATCATACAATTGCTCAACCCAATGAGCATCCTGTCCGGCATTTTCGAATGTTTTTCAAATCCAAGAGATGGGAAACCAAACCCGAATTCCTTGGATTGCAAGGTGCGCATACTACCAACTACACTACAGAGGAGATAAATTCAAAAACTAGAATATTTATTTTTAATTTTAAAGTGTCCTTGGTACCCGATATGCCGAGAGTGCGCTACGGAAGCGAAACTTATAAGCTCGATTCCCAAAACTACTAGATTTAATAAAATCTGAAATTTTGTACTTAGCAATTGATTGATACATTGTATTTGTAAAAAAAAATGTCAAAACACATTTCAGCATCTATAAACTGCACTTTCAGAGCGGAAAAAATAAAAATAAAATTCACCAGCACGATATTTTTGTTTTTACATAACTGAATTATATTTAGACTATCAGTTTTTTAAATCACTTCAATTAAAATTAATTGTTGAAAAAGTCTTTAAATAAAAAAATAAACGTTTTATTTCGTTCACTTGACTTCACAGAGTGCAAGTTTTACAAGCCAGCAACGTTATAAGTATACTTCAGTGCACTTCCGCTTTTCCAGCTGAAATTAGTTATGCAATAAATTGAAAAACGGAAATAAATTTACTGCAAAAAACATTTAACAGTTAATTTTTTTAATCGTATTTTTTTACATCAATTTTTGCCGTCTTCCCTGAATTAATTATACCAATAAACTCAAGTAGAGATGAGCATTAGTATAAAAAATAATCGTCAGAAATACTTACTTTAAAAATACAAAAAAAATACTTTTCAAACATTAAATAAAGTAGGGTACCTAGCAGAAACTCGTAGCAAAGTTAAGCGCAGTAAAACTTGCAAAGAGCTTCATCTAGCATTGCAACGGCTTGACGACTGTGTGTGATACTCTTTACAACACAAATGTATTCATTATTATTATTTTTTAAATAAGTCAAAAAATTAAGCAATTAGAAAATTCACAATAGTATGCATAAATAAATATACAATTCAGTAATTTGTTTTATTCTTATCTCGGTCTAATAAAGTATTGTTATATTATATTTTACTCTGAAATCAATTATTCGGATTGCCAATATAAGGATTAGGCTTAAAATTGAAGCTTAATATCGTATTGTTAAATAAATAATTAGTACTGTATTGAAGTCTGTAAAAATAAATGATAAAAAGTTTCTCGATGCCTTTTTATGAGTAATAAACGAACTTTCTTCTGAACATTGATTACACCACGCCGAGCGCCATATTTTATTCAAGCCTTTCTTTGCAGGGCTACATTACCGGTTTTTCCAATAATTCCTGGTGGTATTTTTTTTCAATCGAAAATATTTAATATTTTTACACGTTTACAATATTGCATAATAGTATTCTCGATTTATGGATCAAGATTAGGCTTTCAAAATCATCTGAATGTATATATAGAAACATGTGCGTAGGCTTACGAAAAAAATACAACTCCCTATATGAATATTGCTAAAAAATACGAAAAGTTATACCCAAAGTAATAAATTATCATATACGTAGACCTACCTGTATGGAGTATTAACTTTTCTTATATAAAAGATCACGTGTTATATTATACAATATGTAGATTAAACATAGGTATATTATCGTGCTCTTTGAACTTCTTTTTAACAAATTTATTGATTGCAGTTTGGTAAAAATATTACTGTGGAGAAAAAATTACTCGATACGACAATTACTCATAATGATATTTGTATTAAGACACTGTATGCCCAATTCATCAAAATTGGTTTTTGTTTTGTAGAATACTATTTTCTCAGCGTTATTTTAAGAATTTAAAGTCCCAGTCATCTTGAATATAACCTTAATATTAAAGTATTAATATAATTTTTTTTTTTTAATATTTACAGATATAGTTTGATTGTATAGCATATAAATAACAATAAATCGGTTAACAAAATACACGAAATACCGGTATTACGTTGGTGTTTGAATCCCTACATACAACTTGTTTAAGATTAACCGGTGCGTAAATTCAGGCAAAGCTCCATATAAATAAATGGACTAAGAAAAGCGTCTTTGCAAGGAACTATTCAAATAATTAATTGAAACTTTGTTTCTTGCCTTTGTGATGTATATTCGTGTTATTCTCGGATACCAAGTCGTCATAAATATAAAAAGCTCTAATGAAAACGCAGTGAAATTGAAAGATAAATACTTAAAAGCAAAGAAGAAAAATCTTTTCGTTTTTACATGTCTAAGAAAATTAAAAACGTCTAGATAATATCATGGTTTATGCGTACTTCGATTAGAAGTAAAATGGGTAGTAAAAAATCATTTGAAAATACATTTATAGAGTAAAAATTAATTACCATTCTTATTCCATATATGGCACACAAAACTACAATAATATACTTTTTTTACTAAAAACTTTTTTCATTATAAAACTTAACGTCATTGCACAACAACAACACATTGAAAACTGAAACACAGTAGCAACGTGAGTAGAATTTTTCTCTTTGCTATATTATATTGTGTTTAACGTAAGCGCTGATTACAAAGTGATTAGGACTACAACTGGGGGACTACAACCGAAAATGTATTGCAATCAATTTTTGATGGATGACTGTAGACAAGAAGAAGAAGACACAAAATTCTAGTAATGTTGCTAGTATTGAGGAGCTGATCTATCTTAGCTTTCTTTTATACAAGTATATCATCAACTATTAAAAAAGGGCTTTTTATCATAATGAAATTTGACGTCTTTCTTTGATATTCTCTTTGAGTATAAAAATTCGAAGGAAGCTAGAATCAGATCAGGGTATAACTAGAATAAATCTCGGATTCCATTCTCGGAAATCAATCAACTTTGATGTTTTGAAAATGAATAACCATGAAAAACAAATGGTAATTTTCTGTTAAATACTGCTTTATTATAATTTTAACATTGGTTGTAGTTATATTTTATGTAGTATTTATTCGCTATATTGCATAACTAGAATGAATAAAAAATATTTCCACATATTTTTCAATAAGCCAAAGCTAAAATGTATATCACAAAGACTTTAAAACCTAAAAAAACTATACTAATACTCTCACAGGACTGGAGCAAACGTTATCACTCATTAAAGATTAATCAAAATTAACATGGAACGTGCGACGCTGCTAATTCCGGCGCCGCGACGCTCCCTAATAGTCTCCACGGGGAGCGCAGAGGGGCTAACTTCTACTTATTATTCTACTACAAGCACACGTATATCAATAGAAAGGCATGCCACTGCAGTATAGTACGGCATAGACGTTAAATAGTTAAAAATGAAAGATTTTTTCGTGAATCCTATAATCTAATTATTTTTAAGAGAAACACGTTTAATGTCAACGAGATATCCCACTTTCATCACACTGCGATTTCGTAAGAGGGTACGGGTACTGTGCAAATATTATGTACGTAATAATCAATAAACGTGCTTTTTAACCTGTATTTTACCAATCATTATTGTTTTCATGAATAAATTACAATAATTATTACAAATAAAATAAATATTATGGTATATTATGGTATTGTCTCTCCGGTTAGCGTAGTTGGTAGCGTGCGCGCCTAGCAATCCGGGGAATGTGGTTTCGATTACCCATCTGTCGGATCTTTATAAATCTAAAAATTCAGGACTGGATTCCCATTGGGTTGAGTAATTGTTTGACGAAAAATCCTCGTGAAAAATAATCTTTCAGACGTCTTCACATTGCGCAGATCCATATACTTCACTTTCCGACTGGTTATCGTCACACTTCACACCATATGCCCCACGCTGGGAGCAAACATGGCAAATGAATATGAATTAATACAAATTTTTCACATAATTTTATTCATAGATAAGAATTACAATAGAATTGCAATTTTTGACACTTGATGGGAAAACTGTTTTTTTTTACTTTAATTAGCATACATTATAATCAAAATTTTGATTATCTATAATATGTATCACATTTCACAAACACTGCGTAGTATAATAAATAGGTGATTCAAATTAAATTCTATTTTTTCTATGCAGTTTTTGACTGTGTATAATGTCATAATTTATCATCAACCTCAAACAATGTTCCATCTGGATAGAACCTAATTCTGGCTGTTACATGGTATTGGGTTGCATTAGAAGTAACAAATTATATCATAGAAATACGTATTTCTACATATCTTATCTAAGAGGAAGCTATGATATTGAGCTTTGAATTCACAACGTGTATCGACAACTATGTATTCAAATAACTAAATGTTATCTCTGAAGTATCAACACATACCTAGTTTATTAACCTATCCGCGTAATGGCGGCCAGCCTACAGTGAAACACGTCTGCGGCAAGGGTAAAGAAAATGGAGATGTTTATTTGATATTCGTGACCCGACTTCACCACACGACACAAATTCAATGCATTATAAAACGTCTGGCTATTATTATGTACATAAAACGCTTATGGACGGAATTTTATACGAGAAAATGTACGGATTTTAGGTTAAATGTCCGCCATCTTAAAATATAACGTTGACGCTTTGACTTCGATAATGGATACTGTAACACATAATGGTTTCAATCATTCACATTATATATGGAATTGAATTTCCCTTTTATGATAATTGATTAATATCTAAAAGTATGTTATACAATTACTACTTCAATAAGTAAGAGACAATTTAATAATATAATTAAATTATACTAAACAAACACATTTACTCTCTAAAATAAAATAAAGGTGTTTGCCTTAGGTTTTAAAGTGAAAAATTTTAATAGTCGTCCATTGTATGAAATAATTAATAGATTAAAATATTTTAAATAAAAACAAATATTTTTTAAAATATGTGATTCTCAAACACAGTGATATATTGTGTATTTTATCTTATTACTCAGTTACAATATGTTGGCTAAGCACATTTTGTTTTCTGATATCAAGCATTCAAAAATTACGTTAGTATAATAATTATACGGTTTACGTTATCAATAGCAATGGCTGATTATTAAGACAGTTTTTCACGAACATTAGTTGAAAGCTAACCATTTAACCTTGTTCGTCATTCATGGTCTGTATTTAAATACCCATAAAAAATCATATTCATTCTAATAATACAACAGTTGCCGAACTTTAAGTTGTGATTCATACATGTAAATCGACTGAAAATAAAAGTTTTTAATTTGCAAAAAAATGTCTACGACTGTTTAATTATACCGTTTTGAAACGAAAAATATATTTGAAAGTTTTCTAAAATTGAAAAAAAAAGTACATTAAATTTCACTAAACCTACATCTAACACAAAACTTTGCCCATTTATCAAGAACTGTGCGTTTATTTTACTTACTTATTGAAATGTTTAGAAATAAACGTATTTCCATGATCCGCAACGTGAAATACATCGACGGCAGTTGAATTTTTAATGAAGAGAGTGTTTTTTCGAATCTCAAGAGTAAAAAAAGTAACGAGTCCCATCAAGTGTGTTCAATCAATATTCAATTGCTTCGGAAGTTTTGTGCCCAGCAACTATCGTAAACACTCGAAAAACTAATCGATATTATGTACCAGGTGTTTGAGTTAAACATGTGAATGTATAATATCAGAAAACAATATTAACGTCGTCAATAATACAAGCCTTGCAATAAATGTTTGGGAGCTTAATGTATCTTTTTTATTTCACTCTATATTCGTATCATGAAATTGTGAATGTCAAATTTAATTAGCTTTTTTCCAATAATTGATATACTTTCACATGTAAGCTTTATGTTTCAATATTAACCATATCCGCTTCGAAATTGAAACATAGATCTACACGGCGCAAATATGTCCACTTTATAAATATAATGATCTTAATAATTAGTTTTAACCAGTTTCTGAACACATCAACTATCCAGCATTTTCAAAAAAAAAAACATTTATCTGTGATATGCGGCTTTTGTAGTTTAAAAAAATATTTATTAAGCACATTCTAGTAATACTAGTTACAATAACTTCTAAGTACTACGGTAGTTAATAATATGAAGTTTATGTAAATATTTTTCCTTTTAATAGTATTAACTTTTTAGCCGTGTTTAATAAAATATCTGCTCACCTGTAGATTTTTTTTAGCATGTATGCTCTGAAAGTGGAGTATAAGAATCTTCACAATAGGCAAACATCTCTTTACCAAATATTTTTCACGAGAATTGGTTATCAAACAATTGTACCCAATGGGCACCTAGTCCTGCATTTTCGGAATTTTAAAGATTCGGCAGAAATGAAAATTTAACTTGTATTCCTCGGATGTAATGCGCGCGCGCTGACCTCTACGCTACAGGAGAGACATAACCAGCTATAAGTTACCAACTGTAAATAAATAGTTTTAGCCGCAAGAGAAGAAGTAGTACACGGTTAAGAGGTTAATTTGAAAGAAAAGAAAAGATGTTAAGGCAATGGCTGACGTAATGTAAGACGGACCCTGAATTAAGTTAGAAATACAAATTATGAACTTCCCGTTATAATATTCAACGAAAATACCACAGCCTCAAAAGAAGTTTTACTTTATTAAGCCACAGTTAAGTTTACGAGCTACGCATATTTAATGACGTCATCACAAAGTTTTGTACGCACAGGTACGTACCTGCTTACAAAAGTTTAATATCAAGACATTCCCAAATTAAATAAAAGTCGTCCACAGTTGTAAACTTATTAAGAAATATGTCGCTGAAGAAATATTCCATTTGTGTATTTTTAGCAACGAGTGCTAATAAAAAATGTAGCGTCTATTCGTGTTTGCGTATTTTCAGAATTGTGTCAACGAAATAATTGTTTGGTTAATAATTTAGGTCCTGCAACGAAATAAATCAATACTCCATAACCAGATATAAGTCATAAACTTGACTTTAGGTTCCGCCTACACTCTAGAAGAATCAAGAGCGTGCTTGATAAGACGCCAGTGTTCACGTACAGCTCGAAAACCTATATATATTAATAACACGCAATAAGAATTTCTGAATGTTTGAATACAAAAAAGTCCACCGTCTTAATGGGGTAAGTCAATCATTCGAGACGGCAACACGTGGATAATAATAATATATTTAATTCTTATTTTTTGGGCTATACGAATATTCCAGTACATCCCGATGATCAATGTTAAGTTACTTTGATAGTTAGATCATGAGAACGTTATGGTTTGACAATAAATAACAAATATAATCAGTCAAGCGATTCAATGGAGTGTAAGGAAAGCATAGGCAAAATTTTCGATGGATAGAAGAAGATTTCGACCATTTGCTCAAAACGACAAATTAAAAATAGCTACTTAGTGGTGAGTCGTTACCGTAAGCCAGGACTAATCCTTATAGTCAGAATTTTCGTGCTCATGGTAATAAAGTCACTAAAATGTATATTCATTACGTTTGTAAATCAAAATTTTAATATCTCCGTAAAAAATAAACAATCATACATAGCATACTGTCGAAATTATATTACTTGTATAGTGGTGAAACATGTTTTATGATTTAAAACTCCGTCAAATTTGTGTATATTTTTGGCATTTTGTTTAAATATTATAATGGTTAAAAGATAGTAAAATGAATAAACCTTCATAAAATATTTGTAGGTATCAACTATATTTACGCATCGTATGATTTCCAAAATAAATTAATAACACATTTAATCTTATAGGTAAATATTTCCAAATAATACACTACAATAGTTTGTACGTAAAAATCTACTGAGTAAGTAAGCAAACCCTATTCGCAGAATTAAGATCCGTCTAAGTTAACCTCTCACTCAAGTGGAATACATTGATATAAGATGTGATTTTGTTGAAAATAATCATTTTTATTTGTATTGACAGCACTTACTGTACTGTAATTATGTGCATACAAACTACTCAAAATTTTTATTTAATAAACGAAGACGAAAAAAAATACCATGTACAACTAAGCTACTTTAAAAGGTACCGATAATATGCAAAATCCTAAGATACAGTAGTTCCAGAATTTTTTTCTGAATCTTGTCTAACATAATACCCTAAAACTTTAAGAATCGACTCATTTACTAGCCTACATGAAATGAATTATAGAGAGGCGTGATTCACCACATATAAACTTAGTACAATATAATTAATTAATTACATAGAATAATTGACCTTCATGGAAGTCGAATAACGAAATAATTATATAAAGTGATGATTTCAAAAGCAGGGCGTTCCAACTGAGGCATGTTCGGTCAATTTCTTTATAACACAACCAGCACACCTGTAGATAATGACAAAGCCTCCATGGAAAAGTAATTTTCCATAAATATTGTAGCGTGACGCTGTCTGATATCATTCCATTAATAAACGTCGCATCATTGCTTCTGAAACTATTGCTTTTTACATATATATTTATATAAAAACCACTCCCAACATTTGAAACAAGTCGTATTTAAAAAATTAAACACATATTTATTTATGATGGATAATCAATTCAATAATATTTATATATATTTTGGAGTAATATTTTTTTGAACCACTCAAGTAAATATAATATAAAAAAAAACTGTTCATTATTTGTGTAAAGAATTTTCAAGATCGAATTTAAATTTAACATATAAGAAAGAGATTTTTTTGGAGAATAAATTATTTTAAAGCATCATCTTAATACCGTAGTATTTTTTAGAAATTTTCATAAATCAGTTAAAATTCACGTTGCTTTGTTTCCGCATTAAATTTATTTTTATTTTTAGAATTCATTATCTATTTGTAATTAAAATAACAAAAACGCATTTATAAATATCGGCTTTGCAATATTTGAGCTGATAAATTTACAAAATATCATAACTCGATATCTGATTTCATCTGTTAATATAATATAAAGCTATCTATTATTCCATAAAATCACCAAATATAAACACATTATTATCAAATCATCATCTATGAAAATGGTAAAGAGAATACATGACATTTTTTTTTGTATTTTTAATTTATTTCATTATTAGTGTTATGGTTCACCAAAGCGACTTATTTTTTATCTGTAATTGTGTAATCAAAATGTAATCGAAATCCATATATAATATTTCATTCAAAAACTAATGAAAATAAAAAAATCTAAACATTTAATTAACTTTACGTTACATGATACCGATTTTAATATTTAATTTTTTTTTATTTACCTCACAATATCATTTTATTGGTAGATTTAAAGAAGTGCAGTAATTTTACACTTCATATGTTCTTTATACATTGTAGTAAATAAAATAAATTATCGAATAGTATAGTTTGAAAACCATTATCCATATGTATATATCCATTCATATGTATTATATTATTTGTGGTGGTAGGAGTCGGTAGACGTATGAAAGTTTGCCGACACACCTGCGCCCCTAACGAGGAATCGAAAATGAACTGCCGCCCGCCACGACTGTTCAATATATTATTAAAACTTTCGCGGAAAATTCACTTGGAAAAATCTAACTAATTCACTCATGACATTTAAGAGTTATAGTTGACTGGAAACAAAGATATTTTTCATTATTTACGCCCTTTGTTAATTTATGTCGCACCTGTTAATTTCAAATTAAATTATGGAGAGTTGCTGTGTGCCTTAACGAAATTAGATATTATTAAGACTCGCTACTGAAATATAACGAACATATTTTATATAATCTGTTATATTTTAGTAACTAATGACGTTGTTTTTTTTTCATAACAGTGCAAATCTATAAAAAAATAATCGCCTGAATCATTTTATGGATAATTACGCACTTAAATTAAAACTAACTGAGAATATATACTTTAAATATTTTATATCTCACACAAATGAGATGATATAAGACGGTTGTTGTATGGAAGGAAATCATTTTCATACTATGGGATATTAATGATTTTTTAAAGCCAACGTAACTATTAAATTTTTACATTAACCATATTAGAAGTATTGAATTTCAATTAGATATTAAATTAGAAATTACATTATTGGAACTTTATTTAGTGACAGTTAAATATTTTTTACATGGTTTTCGTTTTAATTCATTTTTCCGAAAACTATTATGTTTGTGTCATCACTCCTGAAATAAGCTGAATAGTTTTTGAAATCTCTAGGGTAATATTTTGACCAGTTATGAAAAATTGGTATCACAAACTAAGTAGATATCGACAAAACTAATTAACTGCTACAATCATAATTAAAATAATGTAATTACTCATTGTTGCTATATATAAAATATTCATTCTATATTTACTGTTATTTAAATGTAATAATACTATTGTATAGAGTTATTTGAGCACAAAACCAGAAATAATTTGAATTGATGAATCATTTCAAATTTTCATTGTCAGGCATTAGATAAGCACCCTTATCCTTCGTCACCATTTCTTGTAGATATTGAGAAGCAATTCTATAGTTTCTCTGTAAATAAGTAAAGCAAGTTGAGGCTCATACAACATAGCCTGATTTCGACAACCGAATATTAACTCTAAGATAACAAAAATACTTTGGCCTGGAATAATACAAAACTATTGTATTATTAAAAGAAAAAAGTAACAGTTTGTGACAATAAATTAGATTCCCGTTAATAAACATGTCAAGAACATTGTTTTTTACTTTAAATTATGTAGATTACACAACAATTTTTACTTTCTTACATTTGCTGTTCAATTACAAAAAAGAAAACGAAATTAGACTAATTTACACAATGACATCATGGAACGAATTCGGACCCGGTGATGTATGTTCGCATATATTAATCGATTTGTTTTACACCAGTTGAATAATTGCGTGTCTAAAAGTTTAAAAAAATTGTCGTTAAATTAAATTATTTTCAAACCATTATCACGGCTTTAATTACGTCATATAACATTAAAACTCGGTGCAAATGTGTTATTTTATCTATTTTTGTTTGTTCCATGTTTTTGAATCTTGTCAATTGAATTTATTTCGTTTAACTCTGTATCAAAGCGAGAAATAATCATAAACATTTTATTAAATCTACAAATAATGTGATTTTCAAATCTATTTTTAATTCTGAATACGATTCTAAAACTAATTTGGAATAATTAAAACAAGAGTTTGACAAACAGAACAGTTTTCAATTTATAAATATAATTGAATCTGATAATTCAACTGTTTTAGCAATACATTTGTAATACTCTGAATTAATTAAGCTGTATGTTTATGCTTTTGTATATTTCGTTGATTGTGGTTGAAGGTATAACTTCTTGAAAGACTTTGATATTGCCCGAAACTTTCAGGATGTTATAAATAAAGCTTAATAAATCTAGGCGCAGCCATTTCAAAGTTTACGATGAAATTGTGGTCAAAGGGTCACATGCCGAGGATTGATATCAAGGAACCCCGAAACTAAAGTTTTCAAATATCAATGTACATACTCAAATGTAAAATATGTATAATATTTCACTTTAAGTCGTCGAGCATTACTTTAAGATTTTTTTATAGAATAATAAAATAATTTTAAAGAATAATAAATAAATAATAGAATACTATGGAAATACATTACACATACAAAAACACATACCGTGCGCTCTAATTTAAAAAATACTATTGATTATTTTTGCCCACAGATTGCAATACAAAGTACCATGTAACAAAAATTAACTTATGAATTTAAATTAGATTATTAATAGTAATTCATTTCTCCGTGTATAAAAACTTCTTTCGTCCGATGAGATATTTCCAATTAACGAATGATAAACTCTTTTAAAATGAGGTAAAAAATGAATCCAATTTTATTAAGACATTTATTTAAGTTGAACAATTTTTCTGAAATTGTGTATCACACTAGATCTTAGATACGTGAAAACTAAATTGTATGTATTTCAATAAAAATTAGAAGTACAATTGTAATGTCAAAGAAACACGTGTCTACGTTAAAAACGTAGAATTGTATGGTTAACATGTACAATATATTGACGTTATATAATTATTGTTTTGTTATATTGGGAATGATTTTCGATTGGCTTGGTATTAAATTTTGTTCTGTGACCTAAATTAGGTTAACATATTGATAGAAAATTAATTTATGGACTGCTAAACGTGCGAGTGACAGGCCATTATTTCCCCGTGCGTGATTTAGCGTATTTTGACAAAGAAGTTAATCACACTACATGTTAATATTTGATTACGTTACTGATAGCACTGACAATACGCAAACATTAAAAGTGTAACAGTAAACTAAGAGTTTTCACAAAGACAAATCTTTAATATATTGCTCGCGTAACATTAACATGAGGTACATGGTCGATTATATGGGTGTCTTCCGGGAATCTATTTTTCGAACATCCAGTCACACTCAGATTTTTATTTATGCCATAATCATCCTTTGAAAGGCAGCCAAGTAAACCTGCTAAAGCTCTTTCATACGTTGTATACTTACAAAAAGCTCTAATGTTATCACATCTAAGCATTACTAGTGATTTGTATCTTCATCTGAAAGATTTTATATTGGGTATAATATGTTTAAAAAACTCGATGCTATTACGAAAGAAAAAACTTTCCATTTCTATAAATATACATTAACAAATAAATAATCAACCAATACAACTCCATCGTTTGTTGCATTTGATAAAAAATATCCTATAATTAATGAATGTATTTAGTAAATCATATAGTAAAACTTATCGGGGTACGGGTTATAAACATCTAGATACACGAGATCAGCTATGTCCAAATCGTGGCTCAATGAAATATTTCGTATCGTCCTTTCGAGGTTTCCAATATTCTATACATTTTGAATTTTTATATTGACAAAAAAACCGTTGATTCCGTGAAAATCGTGAGGAATAATTTCACAATTTTTCTAACCTCATTTAAGGTAAAGATAAAATTTATGTCTCTAATTTTACAAATATAGCTTATAGATTTGCAATCAAGCATTGAAATGCAAGCCATATTTAAAAGGAATTAAATAGACTTTTATCAGAAATATACCTGAAGATAAATTTCTAAAATTAGGCAACTGGTAATGTGCGTAGGTGTCGAAACAGGTCGCCCGATTAAAGCTTTACGAATCAACTGCAATAGGCAACATTCAAATTACCAATACTTCGATTGTAAATTGTTTGTTAATTTTTATATCAAAATGTCATATAATTATAAATTATAAAATATTTATGTGTGTGGCCTATGAAAGTCTTGTATACACTTACAATATTTTTTTGGCCCACCAAATGATTTCAGTTTCACAACCTGTACTAGATTATAATTTTAGAAGAATGATTTCGATAGTCTTT
Organism: Rhyacophila evoluta; assembly: GCA_022683975.1. NCBI lineage: Eukaryota > Metazoa > Arthropoda > Insecta > Trichoptera > Rhyacophilidae > Rhyacophila > Rhyacophila evoluta. The sequence goes on along the minus strand of JAGVSQ010001648.1, from coordinate 13,663 downwards.
CTATAAAACACAAATTGATCTTACGTGGTCAGGAATTGGGATTCAAATATAATACTGTATGATATTGAACCATTCATTCTATTTTTAAGCGGAACATCTTCTGATGATTAATTATTAAATATAAACTAAATTTTACTTAAAAAATGTATAGGATATCTATATAAATTTATAATTACTGATTGTTAAATATGTTTTATTTCAAATCGTTATTAATATTATAGATCCTTAAAACCGTGACATTTTTTAAATATTAATTATAATTATATTCTTCTTTCGTCCGATCCATTTAACAATGTCTCAACCCTTCTGTGGCTATATTTCAACACTCGGGTTACACTATTGTACATGAAATATAGGTATTGTCGTTAAAAATTAAACTTACTACCGTCTTAATTTTTCATTACTTTTTATACGTGCTTTGTAATAAACGCAACATTAATCCCAAACATCGTCTAGAATGAGTATAATTACGTGAGGATAAAAAATGTTCCATTAGATTTATTTTATTAGTTTTTGGATATAATTCAATAAAAAAAATCATTCTTTATCTCATAATCATTATTATCATTATTAAGTTAATATTCACTCGGTAGAACTACATTTAAATACAATGATTGGACAATAATATTAGATTATATATAATTTCACTGGTTTTTCTTAAATATAAATTTCGATTGTAACTTCATTGTGAATACAAACGTAGTAAAGATTTTTTTCATAAAATTCCGTGATTTTTTTGAATATTCATGAACTCAAAAGTATTAAAATGTCAATAGTGATACATTTTTAAAAATATGTTTACTCCAACAGCGGATCATGCAAACCTTCACAATGTGAATACTTATTTTGACAGAACTTTTCATGAGAGTTGTCTTTCATCCGATTGGCCAACTTATTATACACCCAGTTCCGAATCTTTATTTTTTTTTAATCTAGCAGCTGTGGAATTTTAACTGGCAACTTCTGACACCGAATGCCACTAAGGGCCGGTGCCATCCATATACATTTGAGTGATACGTAAGTTGGTGATTTAGTCTAATATATTGTCACTATATTCTTACATATGGTGCGTGGACACGTCGGTACGTACCTAATATACTGAATGGTGAAACTTGGCAAGCAAATAATAATCACGAGTAAGTTTACATATTTCGATTATTTTAAAGTTTGAAATAGCCTTGACAAAAACTTTTATCAAGCCTTGTCAAGTATATTATTAACCAATAGTATGCTCATTCATTGTATAGTAATTGTATTTCCAGCTAGACATTATTTAAAAAAAGTTACGCTTTTAATAAAACAAACTCTATTAAGCCATTCATATGTAAATATATCATTTTACTGTGCATTAAACCACAGGTAGTTACTAACACACCATATATTTTATGTATGCATGTGATAACATACGAAAGAATTACAAATGACAGAATTGCGTTTCTACGTCACAACATTGCATGTAGATAAATATGAAAGCCTTTTACCCTTTCATACAATTTCTAAACATTTGGTTCAGATAATCGTAGATAGTTCTAAAGAATTATTATTTCTAGATTCAGATATAAAACAAACGTATAAAATACAATTATTAAAGCCACAGAGTTGAAAAACATACTTCTAAATCAAATTAAATGTAATTGTATAGCATAATTTGGAGTAGTGAAGATAGCTCGTTGAAAATTAATTTCAATATTTGACATTACGTAACGAGGAAATTATATAATATATTTTTATACAACTTTACGATCGTATTTGTGTCTATTTACATTTACACCGTTGGTGCGCTACCTATAGATGCAGTGTCAGTATAATTAGTTTAGACTCTATACGAAGTTATCTGTTTTGCAGCTTAATCCATTAATATGCTTACGAGTAACACATGTCATTTTGGTTATTATATTATATGAACACGTATATACATATCATTTTCTAACATATCTCAATTTTATTTGAAAAAAATATAAGAATGGTGTGTAACGGACGTAATTTATCTATAAAATAATGAATGTCACGTTATGTGTTATAAACGACATTGGCAACACATGTATAATAAATACATTGACGAAAGTCATACTATGGAAGAGAAGAAATGGTTTAGTTTAGTATTATAGATGTTTGAATTGGACAGAAATATCGATTGGCTTCATAAATAATGAATAAAGTGCAATATTATTGAATTTTTATAATATCAGAGTTCAACAAAGCAATTTAAATGCAATAGCGCTGAGGAAATGCATGTCCAGGAAGCGATACGAAAACAAAACACGTCGTTCAGATCATAGAGAACGGCAGACATTGGGGCAAAGATTTTCAAAACTTGCGTCGAAACATTAATTTGAATAATTGAAAAACGCAAAACGCAAAATCTGCCGAATCGAATATGAATAGAGAAATGCTTTTATTTGCTTATCGCGTGTAAGTAATACAGCGTTGAACGCAAATACGGAAGTCTGAATAACGATTATTTACACAAATTTTAATACGTTAATTGAATTTATACTATATACTTCGAAACTTAGAGTTATATATTACATTAACCACATAACCAATTACATCACAAGCAATACTCGGAAAGTTAGGCAATTGAACCAAAAAAATAGAACAATCATTTCAAACACTTCCCCCATAGAGTTCAGTTGTGTTACTAAATCCCGGAAATAACACACGGTGTTATCTTAACTTACAATAATTATACAATATCTATGTTTAAAAAAAACATACAAGAAGATAATTTTGTGTCGGTCGATGCCTCATTTTTGATTCTTATAAGAGGTAGTGCATCCTTTAAGAGGGTCAAACAACCTAAAATTATCTTCTCACAACAAACTGACGCTGTTAAATAATTAGAATAATATGGGCGTATAAATGTAAAAAAGAACTCAGACAATTTGGATATTTTTTTTAATTTAGTGAAAAAAATCGATTGAGAATATCGCATGTACGTACACTTACAAAAGCCTTGGGTAGGAATCCCGTTCTACAACAATATCACATATGGAAGTTTACCAGTTTTAAATAATTTAGAATTTAATATCATATTGTAAAAAATGTTATAATGTATAATATAAAATAAAATATTTTTTTTGAGTAATCACTCACAATAACAGAATATGTATAGATATACAACTAGATGTCACTTAATATTTTCAAGAAATGCCGAATCTTTTGAATAGTTAATTTTGCGTCTCAAAAGAGTGAAAGAATATATATATTCACGTAACTTTTAATGTAAAAAATCTTTGACAGACAAGTATATAAAAACGACACCCCATCTTGTGCAAAATCATTGAATTTCACCTATCAATGTCGAATGTCAAACAACCATACACATAAATACCTACTACAATACGTATATGTAGAGCCTTCAGAACAACGTACAACCATAATTGGTTTTAGAGGGTTCAATTTCCAATATGCGGCAATTGGAGTGAGTCTTTGAACTTTGAATTCAAACAGAATTGAATTGCTTTACTGTATATATCCAGAATTTTATTTATTTGCTAAAAAACGAGCGAACAAAATAAATTGTATCTTTAGTTTGTTTAATATAAATTACAAGGCCGTTTTGAGATGAGGGTAGAACTTTTGAGTTAAGCTTTTGAATTCGCTCGAAGGACTCCTCTGTATTTTTTTGTTTGTGTAAATAAATATACATCTGACTAACCTACATACTCTCATGACATGGGATCCTGTTTTAATGTGACATACTATATTCCGTAATGTACACCGATCTCTTACTTAAGTAAATGAAAATTTAAGCCACTACTAATATTAAAATTAAAAACCTTCTGATATAAAAAATATATCATGAAAATAATAAAAAAACTCTCAGTTATTTTCAAATACAAAGCTTCTTTCAATTAGTAGATTTTTGATTTGTTAATTGTTTATATACCCTACTAATTAATTATTTGAATTCTTCTATCTTCACATGGCTCATATTATATGAGAAAACATAGGCTAAAAATTGTGAAATCTATACGCGGCTATCAAATCGATGTCAGTTTTATATTTCAATCCACATTTTTTATACATTGATTGTATTTATAATACTAAGCTTTTGCTCTATGATAATTTAAATTTAATTTTACACAATACACTACCCCATATTTAAATTATTATTTTACGTCACGTGTTTCGTCTTCTTGATTTACTTCATTTCCGATATTCTTTATTGATTATTTTGTAAATTATAATTAACCTGTGTTATAATGTTTATTGTTATTGTATTAATTAACTGCTTTTATATGATTTTTTTTTGCTTTTAGAGTTTTTGGTCACTCAGACTAAAATATTTATTTTTATACCATGTTCGTTCCCAACGTGGAGCATATGGATCTACACAGTGTGAAGATATCCACTCCGAAAGAGGAGTATATGGATCTCCGCAGTGTGAAGACGTCTTGGCGGATTATTTTTCACGAGAATTGTTTGTCAGCCAATTACTCAACCCAATAGGCATCCAGTCCTGCATTTTCGCATTTTTTAAATCCGACAGATGGGGATTCGAGCCCGCATTCCCCGGATCGATAGGCACGCACGCTACCAACTACGCTACCGGGGAGACTAAAATATAAGAAATGAAAAAAAATATATTACATTAGAATAAAAACTAGAACTTACAAAATTATTTGTAGGTGATTATTTATTTACAATACAAATATAGCATAATAATTTCAACATCTCTGCAGTTATAAATATTTGTAATAGTCTTAATTAATGACCTTATTTAATAAGTCGAAGAACAATAATTGAAAAACATTAAAATATTAAATCTAAGTATTTTTTCACTGTTTCCAGATGTGATATAATAACATTTTTACAGAATCATTTATTTATTCACTGCGCTACAGAGTTCGAATGATGAAAGAGTTTTAACCCGTTTTTTTAATTCAAATAACTTAATGATTTAGAATGATAATTTACTTCATGAAAACGTTTAAAGGTGGAATTTTCATACAAACGTCCACCGGTCATTTATATGACTTTATAGTCTAAAAACATCATCATAAAATCGAAAAAGCTTTACATACATTAATCGTATTTTCAAACAAGCAATAAATCGCGAAGCCGGCATCAGTTATATCATATCAGCATGCGAGGCCATTAATCCGGTAATAAACATTAAACAAGGCTGCATCCAACATATTTTTTCAAAGCTTTTTGACGACGCTAAAGCTGACCGTTCTCGGACGACAGGTTTGCGCAGTTGGTTTTGGCATCAGGTTTTGTGTGCTGTAAAGGCTTATATATGCAAATGTCAACTCTGTTCTGCATATATATCTATCTACTAGCCATGTTTACAACAATTCAATGTATTATTTTAATTTTATTACTAGTTTATAAGTAAGATCAAATATTTATAGAACGCTTATTTATAGAAAGTTTTCATCCAATATTCTAAATTTAAGAACTGAGTATCGTTTTTTTTTTCTTAATTATTTTTAAACGTTATGTACTTCTAAAAAAAGATTGCTACATTAAATAACGATAATACACGACATGTGATTATTAAATCTTGATTTGGACAAAAAAATTGATTATTTAATAAGGTTTTATTTCGTCAGAGTTCTATCTAACCAGACTACCTAAATCCGTTACGGTAAAGAATTAACACAACACGCATTCGTCTGCTCTAACTTCTTTTTATAGAGCTTATTTTTTTTTAATTTTACAGTTAACTTTAAAACCATTATTGTAACTATAATTCCAAAAGCTCATTATAAACATATTACAAAAAAAATATTTTATTCAAAAACAGTCTCTCATCATAATCAAGGTTAGTGTATTATTATTAAGAACATCTCAAAATATTTGGCTTTATCAAAGGTCAGAGTGAACAAAGATGAATAAAGTTCAAAGAATAAACTTAATTTGATTTATTCGATAGAGCTTTCATCGATTGAATAAACTAAATCAAGAGAGTCTACTCAAGTAGCTCACACTAAACGCTTGAAAAGTATAGTGAAGCCGTGGAGAAGTTTTACTAATAATCAAATCATCAAAATCACAAATTAAACGTAAGATAATCTTGTTATGAAAACACCATATGAATAGAAGGAGTGTTTGCAAGAGAGCATTATTTTTGACAATATTTTATAAAATTCATATAAATCATTTCAAGTATGGGTCGATAATTAAAAATCAACAAACCAAAATAAATATTTCTTATTATACCGCGTTTTTACTGTTGACATAATTTTCAAGGTACAGGTTAAAAGCTTTTTCTTATTGCTAAATGAAAAGCTACCGGCAATATGTAGATATAAAGGCGGATAATTTATTAGCGAAGGCGTCCATTAACTGGCAGATACGATAAAGCTTCCAGAGGCCGTACCTGTGAATAGTCTAGCCATGTTAAATAAATGGCTTGCTCACATAAACAGGTGCTACTTTCAATAAGCTCTCAGTAGCGTCTAACGTATGCAAAAAGTTACGAGTTATATATACACATAGTAATTATCCTTGTAAATTACAAGTAGCTGGTGACATGCGACATTTATTTTTCTGTGTAGCAATAATTAATTCATCACATTTCTTTAGTAAGTTTTCTTTTCACCGTCATATTTTTTTTGTTCTCAATTTTTATTTATAATTACCGTTTATTATTGTTGGTTATTTGTGTTTTTACAAGCTTAAAAACACGTTTCTTCATACATTTATTTGCATTGTAACATAGGACATAGGATATAAATCGAATCGTATCTATACATTATATGTAAGATGGATAAAAAATACCATGTTCGCACCGATATTGGAGCATATGGATTTACACAGAGTAAACATATCCACTCTGAAAGTGGAGTATATGTATCTCTTCAATGTGAAGACGTCTTGACACATTATTTTTCACGAGAACTGTTTCTCAGACAACTGCTCAACCCAATGGGCACCCAGTCCTGCATGTTTATATTTTTTTTAATCCGAAAGATAGGGAATCAAATGCGCATTCTCCGGACTGCTAAGCACGCTGCACGCTACCAACTACGCTACCAAGGAGACAATATCATCAGTATAATATGGTAAATAAATGGTTGAAGAAGTTAAAAAAATATTTGAAATTTCAAAAATTTGTTATGATTTTGCCGCATTATAAAAATGTGTATGAACCTCATTCTGTAATATAATAGTAAGTTAATGATTATAATTTCTTTTTTCATACACTTTATTAAATGACAATCGAGAGAACATAATTATATGGTATAGTATAATATAGACGGTTTATACCACAATATGCAAATATGTGTTAGAGGCTGTTTTGAGGCAGTCAGAACACTGATCAGTAAAACAGTACTAGGTTTATTTGAACTCTACGTAGCTCAAGACCTTTTAAATGGTTATTTGATAAAAGACAGTAACCATAATAATATATGTAACTGAAAAAATTACAAGTAAAATTCATTACGCTTAAAAATGTATATATAAACATTTTTAACGACTAACATGTGGCAGTTGATTCTATATTCACTAGGATTATCATTTTAATCAAGTAGAATAATCTGATTTGTAAAATTGTGCCGTTATTATACTTTTAAAGTGTACGTTAAAATAATGCATGCAAATGTTTGGATAATTCGCTTTTAAAACTCCAGAGTTTACCTGTATTTTTAAAATAAATTCGAGCGAATATATACATTCAATTAATCGATCGAAAGCGGAAGCAACGTATTCCGTGCGACAGATAGATGCCCAGCCCAACCGGCTTTGAGCTTCGAGAGCTGCCAATCCGGTAAACCGTAGCCTTACTCTCATACTACGATCCTAATATATCTCTACCTCTACGCCAGTGGCATTAAATAAATTAAACAATGAACTAGCTCAATAAGCTTTCTTGCTATATGTACTTATTTTCTGATGTAAACACTTTAATATAAATCTTGCTTTCCCATCCATCATCTGTCACCTCTATCAAGATTATAAACGTGAATAAAGTATGGTGAACTATACTGGTGAATAAAATCGTTTTCAATATGATTGATCAAAATATTTTGATACATATTTTTAATAATACTTGGTATGTATAAGAGGAAAAAATTTATTCGTGAATTTTCAGTCGTTGGCAACAATCAATTAACTAGCACATCAGTCCTTGTCCGGAAGAAAGTTGTATCGGATATAAATTAATTATTAATCGTTAATTGACTAAAGCGTTACAAATGTCAGATGTTTCCATGCATTAATTGTGGGATAATTTAAAATAACATTAACGTTTTTCAATTTTTATTCAAATAAATATATTAAAAACCATATAAAAAAGTTTTCAGATAATTTTCAAATTGTATACACAGAACTTTTATGGAAGCTATCTCGGAATGTATTTATATTATATAAGTAATGTTTATATCTATCCGTTAGGAAACTTCTTGCAAACAGTGAACAGTAGTAACGTAAAAAAATTATTTGTCATTTTGGTTGCTATTTTAAAGTCAACTATTTTACTTTCAACTTTTAACATTATCGCTAATGACCAACAAGAGACTAAAAATATTGTATGCAGGCAAGGATTGAAATATTATAAGCACGTAATTGCATGATGAATTAAATTAAATTTAGTTATTATGGCTTAAAAATCTCCTGCAGTTAATAATTGAATAGCCAGAAAACAAAAATTTTATATTTACTACAAGCATTATAATATAAAGAAGAATTGAGTGCCATTATTTTTGAAAAACTATAAATACTTTCATATTACAAATGTACTGATTTTTACCGTATTCGAACAATAAATAATAAGTTTAAATTCAGTAAATATAAATAAATCCGAAAATAAGCAATAATGATTCACAAATGACCAAATTATAATAAGCCACTGCTTGCATATTTGAAACAATCAAATTGCTCAACGCTGCTTGAAAGTAATACACTTTTGGTTTCGATATTTTATTTTTCAAATCCATTTCCCCATTTTGTACAACGGGAAAAACCCGTATTCAAAATTTAAAAATTCAAAACGCCTTCATCTTATTATATAAACCTTTCCATTTAAACTAGGTGTTTTGTTATTATTATGTTGATAACACTGATTTGATTGCAGATTAAAATCCCCTGCCGGCTTCTGTGTGACGGCGCCGCACTCCCGCGCGGAATGAAGTGCAGCCATAAAACGAAATGAAAAAAAAACATACACACAGTGGCGGGAAATAAACGGCGATGGAGGCTGTAGCGGAAAATCCGTGCATTTAGAAAATTTCTCCCCCGCTGCCTCCAATGCTATATCCCGGTGCGGTTTCCTTTGATATTCGCTCAAATCGGAATGGTATTCTTTGATATTGTTGTTTTACTTTGTATCTCTGGTTTTTATACTGAGCATATTATACACTGTGAGATAACTAGTTTTTTTCCAATAAATGATATGTTTCAAACGAACAGGCATTAGAATACATCGACTTCCACCGTGGCGAAAGTAAATATATTATTATGAATAAATATGGCTTTGAGCAGTGTTTGCTCAAGCGTGTAACCATATCAAATTCAACAGGATGTTACAACCCTTAACTTATTGTAATAAGAAAAGGCAAGCAATCGGATTGGATTGGATAAGAAAAATATATTTAAAAACTTAATAGCAACAATTCTATGGTTATTAAAATAAATTATCGCTCTAAGCAGTTTTATTTTCATTAGTTTGTAAGCAAAAAGTATAAAATGTGATCATTAAGCATGCGTAATCACTTATCTGACATTTTTTTCATAAATACATAATATTTATTTCATCGAAATTAAATTTTTTGCCCAATTGTATTTGAAAATAGCGCCAGAGATATATCCCGTCGTTTAATTCATTCCGACATCGGCGCAGGTATTCAAATTCATGAAGCATTGAAAAAACACATGGATCAAAATTAGAATAATATTTTATTTGAAGCTCTGGCGCCCCATTTAATGTGTATTAACACAAAATTTTAGATGAAAAACTAAAAAGAATATTTTATGACTATTTGAAATACTTTTAAGAATATTTTTAATGAATTTATACAGTTTTGCAAACCTTGGTTTGCGAGCTGGAATTGTTCCGGAAATATGTTCATCATCTAAAATTCTAAAGCATTCGTATATCAAAACGAATTCTCCCCATAATAAATAATGAATACTCGTTTTAATAATACTAAGAATAATTATTCGTTCCACAACCCAAATTATTCATTCTAAGCACAACTAAACATACCCTTTTATATTTTTATTGTTTTAAGTACCTAATCAAATTTTCTCAAAGTGGGTTGATTTCAGAGTGGAAGGAGAAGAAAATGCGAGTGACCAAAGCCTTGTTGTTATACCTTTGCACATCGTTTAACTGGGTTTTCTGTACCTTACGTGTCTTGAAGGCATGTAAATACTTAAAATAATAGATGAAAGGGTTTAACTTTGAAATCACACATAACAAGATATAGAGACGAACTTTCATGGACTTTTGACCGCGTATTACATTCGATTATGCTGTAATGTATATTTTGTTTGGAATATTTTTCAAAAACAAAAAGCTCGTAATTCTTTCGTATTTCAAATTAAATTTGATTGTATTATTTCGTTTTGCAAATAGTTACTCGCAATCGAAGGTTTCATTGTAATTTACATAAGACAAACATCATAACGTGGAAATGATTGATTTGTTTCTGCTCACTTCGAAATACTGACAACATAAATAGCTTTTTCTAGTACACAAGTAATCAATAAAATGTTTGGGATAAAAATACTTCACCCTTATTATGGGATAATGTATGTGGCATTTATTATACCAGTTAACGGCGCATAACTGAGCTTATCAAAACTCTACCGCGCTTTCGACTCGCCACGCTAGTGATGAAGTGTTCTTTGACTTTCCGGAAAACTCTATACACAAAATTTGCATAATAAGCCGTTACAGCGTGGACTGATATTTTCGTTGTATTATGCGAAAATTGCCTTGAGAATTGAAGTTCGCTTATTTTTATATTATGTAAATTTTTATCAAACACTGGCGATACGTGGTAATGAAATATTAATATTAACAACACTTAATATGTACACTTTTACTACTATTAAATTATGCAGTTAGTACTATAGCCTGGAAATATTTTAAGTAGCATATTTCGAATAAAATATCTATACATATTGTCTATCAGTGTGAACGAATGCATTATTTGTTTACAGTTTTCAAACAAAATTGATAGTATATGTTTTAATTGTTTCATTTTGAAGATATTTACAGTATTATACTCGTATATTCAAATATTCTTATATGAATACATGCTGACTACTAACAATATACAAGATATATTCTTTTAAAAATACATGCACGAATCTTTTTAAATTTTAATAGAGCTTTATTGTAAGCATTAAAAACAACATAATGTGTTGCTGAATTTTGAGTTTGTATTATGACTATTTTAGCTCCATTATTAGAGTATATATATTTGAATAGTATGAAAATAACAACTTCAGAAAGTATGCGGATTTCTAAATTTGAAGACTTATTTTCACAGTTGTTTTGAGAGAATTGACTGCAACATTGTAAAAGTTACGAAATGATAATAATAAAACTAGACTCTATTAAGAGTTAATATTAATTTTATAATAAATATGATATTATTTGAACAAAATATTTTTCTAGTAATGGTAAAAAAAATACAGCTTTTATTAGTCAGATTACATTTGACAACGATTAATTGATTGAATTACATTTTCATTTAATTGATCGAGCCATGGTATAGATTATAGATGTGAACTGTATGTAATACAAAAATGTTAATAAATTATTAATTAATCAACAATACATCAGACAAATACTGGTACTCATATCATATTCAAAATATATAAGCCCCTTTATCTTCAGTCTTATTTAGGTTTACTTTTACATTTATACTACAAACCTTTATCAATAGTCGATGAAATACAGAAAAAAAATTATAAACATGATAATATTCTAAATATAAATGTTCTATACTACTATTATAGTGATTACTAATTTCAATTTTCATTAAATTTTCTACAATACTCATATTTCTTGCTAGTTTTGTTAATTTAATTTAAATAAAAATCTTTAAAAATAAAAACAAGTAACCGAAAACTCCTTTAGGGTTGAATTTCCCATTTAATTTGCGTGGCTGCCGAATGGCTACTTATGCAAATGGACTGGATACGTTCATTTACGTTTTGAAGTCGGCGATTCTACAAACGCTTGTAGTACGCCGATAAGAACGACCGTCTAGAATGAGTGCTAAATAACAAATATTTTTACAAATAATCTTGAATTACGAAAAACTTTGACAACCTTTAAACAAATTTCTTCTCATTCTTTAGTCTTTGCATCACAAACAATAAAATTCCAGTTGATCGAAAATACTAATTCTATAAAAAAAAATTTACTTTGGAATTCTGATAAAAAATAAATGAACATTTAATATGAATTAATAAAACTAATAAAACATTTATTATATTGTGTTTTCTGTATTATGTAGCACTAAATACCACTAACAAATAACCTTCCCTTCGAAGGACTATAAGAAAAACTTAATATAGTAATTTAAGCGGTATTAGATATTTTTATTTTATCTTAAAATTTCTTACATAAAGCCTGGTTAAAGAAAGTTATACTTTCATAAATGGCAGTAAATCGTACACAGTACATAAAAGATAAATAAATGTTCTACTAACATTCTACTCAGCAAATATGTCTTACTGCGCTCTGTTACGAATATTTTCAAAATTACGTGATACCATACAACCGTATCATAACACTTTTAAAAACGAATAAAAGTCACTTTTATTCGTTTTTTAGAAATATGTGTTTTTGATGTCTTATGTAAAATTATATATCTCTATAAAATCAATAAAACGATAGACAAATTAAACTAAAATCACATTCTTGTTTTTATATTTTATCAACTAAAACTTCTCGTCATACGATTGTTAGCTTTACAATGGTATAGAAATCATTTTTAGAAAAGGTCGAAGTATTTCAAAATACCAAACCTTTTAGTTTAATCAATCGTGGCATACTTTTTTAGAATGTATAAATTTTATGATCGACCCTACGTATTTACATTGCGGGCTTAAAATTTAAAAATCAATTTCGTCACACAGTGCGATGTGGCTACATTACAAAAAGCTCCATCTATATGTATACACTACGAGTCACTACATGTATCCAACATCCACATACACTTTAACCTTTGCATAAGTCTGTTTCATTCGCTGGAGCCTCGTGATTCGGTTTGTTTTGTAACCGCCTGCAAATTTACTGATAAGGAAATACGTTATTTCGTGAATTATGCATCGCTCGAACGAAGGAAACTTTAATTAAGCGAATGTTTGCTACATTTAATTGAGCTTTGAATGTATCGGATATGTGGCTAATGATGCTACTAATTAGATTTTAACCATAATCATCGACATCACCAGGTCGACAACAATAGTGAGCTTTAATCTCTGACAAGAACATCAAGTGCCATCATCAGCTCTTTCAACACATCTTTTATCTAACCATGGTGGTTTTCGTATATTTTCTGTGATATTTTTTACTTCTATTTTAACAGAAATTATGTAGAGCCCAATTTTCTGGTTATAAGTACTATGCTTCTTTATAAGCAATTAAAATTTCACATTCCAAATCATTTAAAACTGGTAAATATCCACATGTGAGATCACTGTTAGCGACCCGGGTTCCGCCTTTCGGCATCTTCAGGCTACA
>JAGVSQ010001647.1:0-28081 GCA_022683975.1 Rhyacophila evoluta | reverse complement strand
ATAAAAATAAAAATACTTAATCAATTATAAAACAACCTGTTAAACATACGTTTATTTTAGGTTATTTAGGTTTTAAGTTTGGTTATTGGTTTTTTTTTTAAATGACTTCTTAAACTCATACCAGATTGGGTAAATATAACTTTAATTTTAGTCTTCATGCACTTCAAGATTGTATTTATTTAATGTTTTTACTTTGGTCCGAAATCACCAAATATATAATTTTTTTGCCTCATGTAAAATTCGTTCCGTGTGGGTTAAGTCCTTGTCCATTCTACTATCGATATGTTATATTCATAAGAAGTCAATAACCAACATGGCAACCACGTCATGAAAGTATGATGAGTTGAACTGGGTTGATTCAAACTATTCTAGAACTTGGTGCGTCAGTTGTGTACCGTATCGTTTGAACGAAAAGTAGATTACATATTTACTATAATAAATTAAAATTATTTATAATAAATGATTAAATATTATTAATTATATTAAATAAACAATCTGTAGACAGCCCCATTTTAATTTCGAAATTCAGCTTCATTTGCTTGTATTCTATATATGCCATATGACTTTGAATGTATGAGAATAAATTAATTTTCTTTCGCCATCCACAGATTTTTTGCTATCATTAATATAGAGAACGCTGTCACTCTGTAATTAATAGGTGTTATGTGGTAGAATCTATTTTAATGGTGACAAATAATCTTCGACTGAGGAGTTTATTTACTTATTTTCCTGCGATGGATGTGGATAGCGAGTGACTGGTACATATACTTTATTCCGTTTCTCTAAATATACTGATTGCAAGGTATACATACTTTATTTATATTTACATAAAAAACCCTATAATTTTGACAAATTGATCGATATAAATAAAATATATTAATTTGTTTTAAAAGAAACCGGAATTTGTGCGTGTGTTGAATGACGTAGGTATATACTCATTTGTGTGATGTCAATACCAGGGGGGAAGAGAGGGAGCATTCTGAGCGGCTAGATACAATAGCTTAGTGTATGAAAGATATTTGCCTTATTATTATTAATTTTTGGACATATTTTCTGTTTTTTGACTTTGGCTAATTACAATAATCGGTCCAGTAGATTTTGCATAATTTTAATTTAAAACATACATTTTTAACTGGATACTTGGGGTTTAGTACCCTGGTTTTTAGCATAGTAATGCGCCAGTAATCTTTGACTCCACTGAAGAATTTCGACACTTACTTACGCAACATGTATGCCGTAATAGTAGCGACTAATTTAAACAATATTTTCTTGTATTTGTTAACAATTCATATCTTAATTATAAAACAACAAAATAAAACAGATATTTTTGTGTTTTATATGATTAGAGTTATTGTTGTAGCCTTTAGAACGCCTGTCTGATTGATGCTATTTCAATTTAATACACGAAGCCACAAGCTCCACTGATCACTTGACAATAGACGTATACTTATTTTAGTCACGCATCTCTCAATAGCAGGTGACAATTTGTATGCACGAAGAAAACTTCAAAGCGTACATTTTTTTTTTAAATGTACGATGTATTATTTCGCTTTTTTTAAGATCGAGTTTGTAAGTCAAAATAATTTTAATTCAAAATGTAGTTGGATTAATAACCGGTTACGTTTTAGGACAAGGCAAATCCTAAAAACACACGCCCCTTATCCTTGAGGCAAGACCCGCCCGTTCTATTACATGGAAAATGTAGCAAAATTTATTATTGAGGTTAAAAATTTAACATTTTATTTGAGGAAATTGTAAAAAAACAACTGTGTTAATTAAAACCGGCCGAATAACGATGTTCGCATCGAACTTTTTTTGAAAAGCCTGTTCCGTTGTCCGATTTATTTGTAAGCTTATATTATAACAGAAGCCAAAGAAATATATTTTTTTCAAACAATTGAAACAAACGTGATCGGTAATAAAAATTCACGTGAAAATAAATTGTGCGTCTTCTTTTTGAATTAGGGCTTCACTGGATTACATATTTCTAAAGTTGTTTAATATACCGACGTCACGTTTTAAATGAAATTCCATAGTCGTTATATTTCTTCAAGTTATACAAATTTCTATTAAATTTCTTTTGGCATTGGAATGAAAAAAATGCGTTATTCATATTTCATAAAATATGGTCATGATTAAAAATACAAGGAAATAGAAATCAAATAAAAAACTAATGTGAAATTTCACCACACGTTTGATTGTCAAAGTATTAACAGACACGTTGGTGATTTAATTTTTTCAAGTAATTAAAATATAGAAAATATTTTCGCGGTTTTATTTTTTCATTTAATAATAAAAAAATGATGACGGTGTTTATTTACTATCGGACATGCTAGGTATGACTGGCCAGTTGTTAATATTCAAATGAGAAAACCATTGATTTAAAACTTAGAGTCAACATTCGTAGAATACGTCTATTTCGGTGGACTATGATAATTCATTCAACAATATCAGGACTTCTTTAGAAGAAATTAGAAACATTAATCCATTGAAGTAATACTTTTTACCTGAATATATATCTTATTGTAATTCACAGGTATGACTTGTGATTTTATTTATTGGCAGATTTTAAAGTTGGTTGTTGGATGATAATTGGCTGTGTAGCTAATTAAAAACCTCGTATTTATTTTAAACTTAAATGAGATTTGTAACGATGATGTTAATTTAAATGGGTACACCGCATTGTGATCTAAATTTTCGAAACAAGAAACACAATTTGAAATACAGCATATTAAAAGTATAAACCAAAGTTTTCACGTTAAGTAGTTACTGCGCGAGATGTTTACGACATTGTGACAATACTATTGCTGAAGATTATCATTCATTCGTGAAAGTATCGTAAATCAAAGACAATCTTTCAAATTTGGCAGATATTATACATTCTAATTGTAATTAAACGCATAAAAAAATATTTACGCAGACGTTTTTTATTTAATAAATTAATATTCATAAAAAGGGCTTCATATAAAAATTATTCGCATGGAAGTTTTGAATTTATGGATGATCAAAATCTCTCTAAGAATAACCGGATCTTTCCCCTTTTTGATTATATCCACTATGCAAATTATCACCCGCAGTTAATGGTAGTAATATTATATGCCAGGATTTATCTGCTGCATAGAAAACACCTGTGGATTTCCACCGGTTGGAAGAAGAGGCAAATATGTTTGAGTCTCTCCGGAGGGATACCCAGCACCGTCTCCGTCAATTCCAGCCACTTTTGTGACATATGATAGGGAACTAGCTGCTCGGCTATTTCTCCTTTCTTCGAGTTTCTTATGAAACCAATCCAAAGTAGGATGATTATTTATATAGCAGCAGAATAATGACTGCTAATCTAATTAATAATATATTACTTATATGACTATCACAATTAAATGAAAAGAAGATGATACTTAAACAAATGATTCAATCTATGATAAGAAACAATGGACGTTACTTTATCAATGGCATTTTGATTCGGAAGCGTTCATAATTAGGTTGATAAATCATGAAATATCATTTAGTGACGATAAATTTAAAAATAGCCTAATTATCTAAAAAGTCTGCTAAAAATTGAAATCTACTATAGAAGTCGCAGTACAAATTCCACAGTACAATATAAGATAGTGAGCCCAAAACATATCATATGACTAGTTGTTGAGGTAATATGTTCAGTGTTTTTTTTTTTTGTAAATTATCCATTTCCATTGTGGGTTTAACGCATTCGTTTATCTCTTATAATGATGAAATGAATATATTTTATCATTCTCAACACATATATCATTAATGCTATGGTAGACAGTCATAGTATTTGTGAAAGTTAATGAGTAAAAAAGTACCCAATACTTACTACCAGTTATTCATATAAAAAGAATCGGTACTCGCGAGTACTCAAAAGTACCGGTTCCGCACGTTACTAATTGTGTGTAAAACATTTAAAATTACGTTGATGACGTTCACTCGCTTGTTACCCATGACTTTGTTTGAGGTACAGAGCGAGCGGGGAAGATGCATCTGTTGGAATAGTTATGCTTTAATTCTTTGATCTGTTGAATATAATCAACCTATGGAATAAATAATCTTGATTAATGGCACTAGTTTCTATTTCAACATGACTTGCAGAATATAAACTTAGAATGCCTTAAGGCGTAGCGGGTAATTCGCATTTATGTTTGTGATGTATCGTTCAAGTATGTCGTTCGTGCATTACTTCAATTGTGTTCTGCAGTAGTTTTTTTTCATAGCGCACGTTTTATCTATTGATTACCACCGTTTTGAAACAATTAAAAATAATTAATAGCTGAGGCAATCTGTACGAACTACAGACCTTATCATCGTAGCGTCATGTTCTTATCACTCGGAGAGTATGAAACGTGAAACAACGTAATTATTTACCCGGAATGACTTGGTGACAGTGACAATGAATCGTTTTCAATGATATCTCGTATATACGAGTACATAGAATCCAGAAAAGTGAGGTAGTCTTATGTTACGCTGGCGTTATGTGATGCTGGCACTTTATTAATGTAGACAATATTTGCTCACGTAAAAGTGATGTACTTAGGGCGTGGTACTATTCAGCTCTTTAGCAGATATCATGGACAAACAAACATCACCGTGCTGCAACTGCTGCGACCGCAGTGAAGTCTCTAGTTCTAATTTTGCGCACATGTCTGTATGTACTTAGCAAATTCCTACTGAGTATTTCATGCAATTTGCGATCTTATGTTGATCATACATGTTTTGAACATTAATACACTGGGTAGATATTTCGTGGTGGATTTGACATTTCTACTAAGTAAACCCGATTTAATGAGCATTCAATTTATTGGATACAAATAAACAAGTATTTACAACCGAAGTATGGTGTATTGTGAAATTGATAATAGCAAATATTGCGATCAATCAGGAAGTTATCTATTCTGGCTTTATGTCCCCTATTTGTAAAGATAGACAATTCCTTTATCAGACCAAAACTGTCTATTGACAGAGAAAACTACGAGATACCTTTGACCAGCTATAAAGGTGTTGATAATAGAAGGTGAAGATAGCGTGATTCATAAATCATTTTGCCTGATGGTACTCGCATGTCGATACTGATAATATTTGATCGTTTTTTATGATAAAATGACAGCTGTAGATAAGCGACACAATGAGGGTATTAAAATGTATTTAAATTATTTTGTTGATATTAAATGATAAATGATGCATCCTTCTTGTAGACGTTTACGTAAAAAAAGTATTCAAATGTAAATATACAAAACCTAAAAATAAGACATTGTTGCATTGTTGCAAAATTTTCAAGACGAGTGGATTTCAATATGGACGTTTGTGAATATCATCTCAAAAAATGTAGTAGATTAGACCTCGATAGCAATGCAGGGTATTGAGGTTTAGGTTGAATATGGAAAGACTTCTATCCATCAATGGATTTAGAGTTTTTGTTCAACGATAAGTTATGTTATATTTGATTTATTAATATATTAAAATGATCATTAGAATGCAATGCGGTAATTTGGGTTTCCATTTCATAATTTTTTCTTCTTCGTTTCAATAAGAAAATTGGTAGCGTTGTCACAACGTTGTACCTACATTCCTGAATACAAATTTTATTTTTAAAGTTAGATCCATATTGATAGTGTGATATTTAATAACATTATTTCGTCGCCAATATTGTAGGAACATGTATCTAGATTTTTTGGATCAAGTCACATTGTCGAGTATAGTTTTATTTTTTTCAATCTCTTATATTATTGTCACATTTTTGCATTAAAACATAATTTTTACACGTTTATTAAACATGTTTAAACACAAAAATTTACCAATACTCCAAGATATTGCAAAAAATAAAACAATATTTTACAAAGTGATTTAAGCCAAAAAATCAATATACTTGTTCCTACAATATTGGCGACGACTTAATCTTTTATAATTTATACTTCTTTTCTTCCTTAACCAATTCATTAATGAGTTATTTTTTATGCACAGACGTTTTAACACTAAAATCTTTCACTACTATCAATTCAAATAATGTCATTGAATCAATTAAATTGTATATGCCAATTTATAGGCAATACTATTCTTTTTCCAATCAACGAACAAAATAAGCTGAAAAGTCATTCCAAATTGGTAAGAATGTGTATAATATTACCACATATGGCCACTTCTACTTCGGAATCAAAGAAGAACTTGAGAACAAATTTGAACCTATTAGACTGATTTATGTGACACATTATATGTATGTGAACAGCAATATAAATAATCTTTCGTTTTTTTACAAATCTTAATAATTATTGAAACAGCGTAATAGAATTTTTCAATGCTGAACTCTTTTTTCTACCTCAAAAATATACAATTAATATTTTCGACTGATGATCCTTGATGGAAATTGATTTCAAATTCTAAATTATTTAAAACTGGTAAACTTCCATATGTGAGATCACTGTTAGCCTAACCTTACCTAACATTAATCTCACATATGGAAGTTTACCAGTTTTAAATACTTTAGAATTCAAAAATATATGATATAATTTCAACAACTGCTAACATATCATTGATAAATCTGTTTTGTATTTATATTGAAATAAATATTAACATTTTATTAAAAAATAAAAGTATGACTAAGGCCACAAGGCGCACAGACGTACACACTCATCAAATGGTTAATATTGTGTCACATTTGTTCAAACAGCACATTTCATGTATACCACTCGAAACCTCTATCCAAAGTGAGAAATGTATAAATAACAGAAAATATTCATTTAATCATTCAACTCTTGAATAATACGACGTTATAATAATTAACTTGCATTGTGAACATAATGCAAATAAACGACTAACATGTCATTGACGTATTTGAGTAAACACTAATGTATTGCAACGGCTGTTGTCTCCATGACGTGGCCAAAACTCGGCGCTTTTTTGGGATGGTTAAGCCGATTACATCAATTAAGTGTGGCCGTTTTAGCAATGATGAGCTTGCGATGATCTCATCGTAGTAGACACAGTACCGCCAAGTTGAAGTTGAAGGCCACGTAACCCAAGATCATTATTTTAATTTAATACTTCATCAGTTATTCTACCTTGTGCAGGCAATAGCTGAAAGGTCTTGACGTCACACTGTGTAATAAAATTATATCTATTATAATAGAAATGAAACAATTTTGTGTAAATTTTATTATACATCGAATAATAGCGTATTTGAATGAGGCAAGAGAATGTTAAATGTGCGACCTACGTCAACACACTTGTATAATTATATACGATTAAATTCGATTAGTTACATTAACTATAAGTACAGATTATAAATGATACATTTACATGTAATGTTCATTTCGTACTTTGAATATTAATGTGATTACCTGTCGCACGTTAATAGTAAGTGTACTAACTAGATTTATGGATAAATGTTACATTTGATACATTTACTACATCTTACGCGTAAAGTAATTTTTGCGTACCAGCGTATTCATAATTTTATTATAATCAGGAAATTATATAAATGGAAGAAGTATTTGATACAAGGATTCCAAAATTTTATCAATTGTGCCCACCGATATTTTAAAATCTTGAAAGTGATAGCCAACTCGATAGTTTAAGCTCTTCTGAAACATCGTAACCTATGTATCATATTGACTGTGAAAAGGACAAAGGATGTAACCCACATAAAACAATTATTACAGGAGGCTCAAAAACGTTTTTTTGACGATTTTGGGCCAAAGTCAAAACATTGCATAGACACAACCTTGAAGTGCATAAAGATTAAAACTGGTGTTTTATTCACTCAATATGATATTAATTCAATAAATTATTTAAGAAAAACCAGGAAAAATGATTAGATGGAAGCCCTATTTCCTGGTCGCAACCTGATAGGCCATCTTTTTTTCAAATTTAAATGCTAAATTTAGACAATAATTCGCAATTTTCAGCTTACGTCGTTTTGATAGAACGAATATTAAGTTGTATACATTATGATTATCGAATGCAAGCAAGTGAAAAGTTGAGGGTTACGTCCTTTTTCCTTTCCACATTCGATATATTATTTATTTCGTGTCAACACTTTGTTATATTATTACAGAAATTCACATATATATAAATGTGAGATTTTCGTGTTTTGTTCATTATTTAGACAGTGTATGTATTTAAACAACAAGTCTTATACGAGATAGATTGAATAGGAAAAAATGATTTGAAATACAGAATTTGACACGAGGACAGTTCTTCAGGAACAAGTTATTTCCGTTCAATGAGTCTTATAATATGCAATAAAAAAATAACCGTGCCGACATTTTTTTCAAATTACTGTGGTATAATAATAAATAAACAAATTTAGAATTTTATGATTTTAGCTAATTAAAATTTGGTTTAATCGCTTTAATGAGGATTATTTTGTAATGTATTATAGATACAATTACAAATTATGTCATTTATATTCATAAAAATAGTACGCGTCTGGTCTCTGCACTCGATACAATAAAGTTTTTAAGTCGGGATAGCCTTGAGACACAACATTCATAGTTTAATTATTTTATTACAACACATTTAGATTTGAGCACGGCTTTTGGTTAATATAATATTTTTTATTTATTTGACATGTATAATGCGATAAATTATCATAAAATAATTAATTTACATTGTTCGCATGATCCTTTAATGTGGAACTTATTGCTAAACAAATAATGTTCGAAACGAATAACGTAGAAAAGTATACACAAAATTGAATATAAACAAAAATACGTCAGTTATATTATCACTAAGCTTTTATGCCAGATTATATAATCCAGTACCGCAGCTACATCTTCACCGTCCTGGAGCAAGTAAAATTGTTACGCTCCCTATAATTTATCGTTTTTTTTTATACACATGCTGTCTTAAAATCTTGATTTCCTTTCAGAAATTATTATCTTCCGCTGACTATTTTTTTACTTCCTTTTATAAATTATGGTTCCTTGTTTTCTTTATAGCTCTCGCGCTAACTAAACATATTATTTGCGCCCCCATAATTCGTGCGCCTTGAGCAGCTGTTCAACAGCTCATCGGTAGCTACGTCATTGATCTAATCACTCCAATCATTAATAAATTTGCTTTCAACGGATGCGTAAAAACTCTGTGACATTATTATGTTGCGTATTTTGTTTATCTTTATAGCCACCCCAAAAACCCTTAGTCCATTGTGTGTTGCTTACTTATTTATAAATTAATATATACTTCTGTGGAGTGTTCTTATACAGGAGGTATGCAAAGTAAGAAAGAATAATAATTATTCATATAAAGATAGAATTGAATTAATAGTAAGGAATATAACCATATCGAGGACATTCACATACTCTATATGCCTTGGAGTGAAGTCAAAAATTATATGATAATATCCATTAAACAAAAATATTCATAAAATTACACAATTATTGGCCTCCACAATAGTAAGTTAGTTTCAATGTTTAATTTTTTTTTATTTTTTATTCCAGATCTGCATCACACTTCAGGTTTGGTAATGAGACGAGATGAGGTTGCTAAAGAAGATGCAGAAAGTCTGTCGCTCTTAAGGAAAGCTGGTGCCATTCCAATTGGCCTCACTAATGTGTCAGAACTATGCATGTGGTAAGATATTTTTATATCTAGTGGTTATCAGTTCTGTTTGTAGTTTTTGATAGGTTGGCTTGGATTAAATAATTTTCGAGTTTGCGAAAATATTGCTTGAAAATACTTGAATCCTTGTTGAATACTTTCACACTAGAGCAATGGTTTCCAACCTTTTTGATACTAAGCTTTCCCACCTTTTATTTTATATTTATTATTATATATTATACCTTGTATTTTTCTTTTAGGTGGGAAAGTCATAATAGACTACATGGCAGGACAAATAATCCTTATAATACAAGCCGTGGTGTGGGTGGTTCATCAGGAGGTGAAGGATGTATGCAAGCATCTGCAGGAAGTGCATTTGGCATAGGTAATTTGTTTATATTTTTGTTAACGATAATCTATGAAGTTATCAAAACCTATTTATTGGCACTGTCTTTCATTTGAAAGAATTGATTTCATAATCTAATGCCAATTGTTTCACTAGGATAGAAATGGTGTTTTTCTCACATAGTTTTTTTGGTGGACGGTATATAGGTTTAGGGTTGATAAAATTTAATTTAAGGAAACCTTGTATAGTATTGCTTTATTGATTTAAAATGAATGAACATTTATTGGATCAAAGTATACTCGTTGACCTGTATGGAGCATATGGATATCCAGAATGTGAAACTTTATATTGGCAGACTGTGTTAAACTCAGGCGTTCAGATCTGCATTTAAAATTTTTATACATATGTGCTTACCAATTCAGCCACCGAAGCAAATGATATTTTATTATTAAATTTAATCTTCGTGAGAATGGCATGTAAAATATCTTATAAAATTGATGTTACACTATGGAAAAAATATTATTGGTTCTAATGTATATCATATACATATACATGATTTGTTTGTGTAACTTCTTGTTTTCCCCTTTATGGTTGACATATAAAATAAATAATTCTTATACTAGATGCAAAAAATACTTCAATATACTTTTTTCTAACCTTTGAATTCAAATGTCAAAGTGTGAATGTTTTCAGATTGATGATAAATTTTTCGTTTTTATATAAAATCAAAATTAGGTTTCAATATTCAATGTTCTACTTTGCATTTTGTTTATTTGAGTTTTTTTGCTGTCAATTCGACAAGTATAATCCCTATTAAGTATTAAACATTTTCTTAAGAAAATCTTCCAAATTATACCACACTATTTATTGATTAATTAAATATATATTTTCAGGTTCCGATATTGGTGGTTCTATTAGGATGCCGGCATTCTTTAATGGAGTGTTTGGCCACAAACCCTCCAAATTTATTGTGTCTAACCATGGCCAGTTTCCAGTTCCTGCATCTGAGTACCAAGCATCATTCTTAGGTAAATGCATGTTCCAAGCATCTGTTTTTGAGATTGTTAGTATAAAAGTATTGTTGTGTTAATAATGTGTATACTATTTAATGATTATAGAACAAGTTCCAGAATATATCAATTTTGTATCACTAAATTTAAGATAAAATTAATTGAGCTAATTTTTAAATAAATGATATTATGTTTACAGGTATTGGACCTATAACAAGGAAAGCTTCAGATCTCTTACCAATCTTTGAAATTATGGCTGGAGATAATGCATCAAAATTGAAATTAAAGGAGAAAGTGGATGTAAAAGATATCAAAGTATTCTACCAACAAAACAATCTGAATTCACCTCTAGTCAGTCGAGTTGAGCCAGCCATTCGAAGCGCTATGATGAAAGCTGTACAACATATGAACACTGTCTGCGATGCACAAGTTAAGGAAATGAAGATTCAAAAACTGGCAAAATCTAGTCCAATATGGTTAGCTAATATGAAAATAAAAGACTCAATTTCATTTGCTGAACGAATCACCGGCAAGGACGGATGCCTACATATTGTAATTGAATTAGTCAAAAGTATTTTTGGTCAGTCTGATAACACACTTATTGGATTAGTGACGGCTCTATTTGAAAAGGGAGGGGTGCAACCAGGCACGAAAAAACATGAACATTATATTGAATTACGGCAACAATTGGAAGAAGAGTTCACAGAATTCTTGGGAACGGATGGAGTATTCTTATACCCCACTCATCCAACTGCAGCACTTTATCACAATGAACCTCTCATCAGAGCTGTAAACTTTAGTTATACATCCATAATTAATATTTTAGGATTACCGGCAACGCATATTCCCATGGGCCTTGATGATGAAGGCCTACCTATCGGTATACAAGTCGTTTCTAATTTGAATAATGACAGGTATTGCTTAGCGGTAGCCCAAGAATTAGAAAAAGCTTTTGGTGGCTGGGTTGAACCTCCCGCTGATAAAAAAGAAGCATAATTAAAGTGTATCGATTTAAATTCTGAGGGCATTGTTTTTAAAATGATTTGTAATTCGGAAGAAGATTTCTGGTGATATGGTTTTGTTCAATTTGTTAATCTCACCTGAAGCAATTATTTGGGGTTTTATTTCATTAAATATCATTTTATGAAAAATGTTTGACAAAAATTATTAAAAAGAAAATCTGCATTCCCTACTACTTTGAGTTAATTTTCACTATTTGAAAATACTTACTGAGTGTCAAAAATAGTGCCTTAAATACCAAATACAATTCTATTGTAAAAGCTTTTAAAACAATAATAGTCATGAACATTCATAGCCAGTTTTTTTGATCTGGTATAGAGCTGCCTAACATTGAACTGTCGTGATTTCTAAAAATATGCTTTATATAAATATGCCGATAGTTAATTAAATGCATTTACGATTGTATCTTATAATGTTTGCCTGTGATGCCTTATAAATTTTTGTACTACTTTTACCGATATTTATATTTTTTAATATTCCAACTGTACAATGAACAAAAAGTCCTACCCAAATAATTTAATATGAATTTAGATTTTAAAGGTGTTGTGAAATGTGAACTATAAGAAGTGTGAAGAATTTTAAAGCACCATTACAAAAATTTCAACTCTGAATGATTTTCAAAATTTTTTATTGTTATCAATAAAAGTGTATTTATTAAAGGTCTTTTAAAGAAGTTATTGGTACAGAATCATGTTTTATACATGATATTTATGTTTTCGATTTATTCACATACATAGATGAATTGAGAAAAAAACCAATTTATCAGTATTCTTTATGTTTACTCAACCTGACTAAATTATATAATTTCTATATAACTGCAGTCAGATGGAAACTAAGTAATGCATGGTGTGGCAAAACTAACAATAAAATTAATGTATTAACCAATTAAAGAAAGCTACAATATTTATTACCATGTTAATACCAAATGAATCTTTATTAAAACAAGAAAATATTCCTCATGCGAATATATGTAAGTATTATTGAATTTTAAAAAGTCCCAAGACTGCTACACAATAACCAAGTACTGGATTTAAGAGCTGATATCCATATATGAACAAATAATGTGGTAACTTTAAGCATAATATAGAGAATAGTTTTTTGGGTGTATAGAAATGAGTTTCCATTGTGATATTTTTTCACCTATCTACAATAAGTAAAATACTCTATAAATTACTGTTTAATAGCTATGTGTTTGTCTTTATGTATTCAATGTTTCATAATAAAAGTTTTATAAAAAATATTTCTTTTGTAATTCCAGTTTTAAAATTAGTAAGAAAGATTGTAGATGTTATTTTGTAAACTAGATTGAATTTTCTATGCTATTGAAGAATCCTGCTAATTCAGAAAATTATATTGTCTATTTTAATTGAAAATATAGAATAACTATCTCATCATAATACTTTTACATTTATAGGTAGTTGGCAAATAATACTCAATGGGTAAATAAAAAGTGCATGGTAATTAGTAGATAACTTTATTAGCACACATAATTAATTAACTAGGAGAGTTTTAACTCGTGAGCGGGTGATCTTAAGATTCATTAGTGGGATAAAAGATAAATTTTAATTTAATTTTAAGCAATTTGGTTATTAATTTAAGACATTAAAAGTATTTTAAGGTAGACATTTTACACATTTCATTTACAAATAAATGTTTTATTAGAGTATGTTACTAAGTGAATATTATTTTTATATGGTATTTTTAACTTCATAAATTTAATTATATTGATATTGAGTGAAATGATTAATATCTCTTAATCTCATTCATTCAAATAAATTAGTTTAAAAAAAGAAGATGGATAGGCCATGGAATAGCTTTAACCATTAGCCATTTAATGAGGATTCAGATGCGGCAAGATCACTAATAATGGTAAGGATATCGGCCCTCTTCTGTTCAACAGATTTTATATCCGCAAGACCGCAATTGTTAATGTGGGCATTCTTCAACACATAGTGAACGACTAGTTCCGCATTACACAATACATGTATTCCGCAATCGTAATTATTAATTTGACCAAGAGATTCCATCTTTGTCACGTTACACTCACCTAAAACAAATTTTAAATATGAGAAAAAAGTTTGACCGTAATAATTATGCAATATCATATTGTTTTTTAGTACTTCTGTTGTGGATCAAATGTGATGTATTTTCACACACAAAAATATCCAAATACTTTTTACTAATAATGAACAGGGTTGTCAACTTTGACATAATCATGAATAAGACTAAAATAATTATCAAGACAGACCATTTTACTGAAGTTTGTACTAATGATATAATTGCTGATATTTTCAAATATAAGAGATAAATATTATAATGGTAAGAAAAAAATCTAAGCTAAAAATCACATACAATTAATTTGAAAGTTAGTTCTTTCGACTAAAAGAACAGTTGTCAACCCAGTGATTAATAACTTTATACCAAATATTCAACATGCTAACCCTTTTTCGGTCCAGCTAGGTAGGGAGTCAGATGTTGGGCTAATGTGCAGGCCGAGTCAATATTTATACTGTTCATTGAATCAAAGTGAAAAAATCCTTTTTCTGGTTTTGAGTATACAAGAAGACTCCAATGGGTGCCGCCTGCCATGTCTGGAGAATCATTGTCATTCAAAGCGAAAAATACGAACTCCTTAGATTTCGTCTCCAACGGATCCAAAAACACGCCAATTTCTGAAGGATCGATTAGCTTTAAGCATTGGGTTACTTCTGGGGACACGAAAAGTAAAATATTTTCATTTGAAAATAATACTTTTTCAAGATAGGTGAAATAGAAAGATACAACCGTATCATTGAGCCAGCGTGGCCCCTTTAGCAAATCAACATCGCGCTCGTGTAATAGGCTGTCGTAAAAATTAAGGATGATTTTGTTATTTTTGGCTGTCATGTTTATCTATTTTGTATCATAAAACTATTGGGACTTGTGTCACTTCAATTCCTCTAGACATCATACAGCCAAACGTCAAATATCTACGATAAAAAAGAAAAGTAAACCACACAATCGTAAAATAACGAAAAACAGGTGAAACTTAAAATCTATTAACACATACCTACACAAGTGTTGAGATTACACAAAATAACTTGCTTACCAATTAACAGGAGGACAAAAGCATAACACTGCGCAACTTCAATCACAGAGGTATTGGATATATTTTTATAGTAAAATAGTAAACATACTGTCGATAGCGAACCGAGTTTAAATATGATCAAACGTTAAAATATAAAATCGAAAACGGAAAACTGACAGGCCAACAGAAACTATGGCAGAGACCAAAAAGGAGAATACAATTATGTGGATATTGTCTATGGAAAAACATATTTATTTTATTAAATATGAATATAAAGAATAACTATTTGATAAAGAATTAAGTTATCCAATTTTTGAGTCTTCATTATTAAATTCCTCAGTTCTTGTTCGGTATTTGATCGACGTCCACTAATGAGATAGTTAGTTATTTTACTGACCAGATAACTTTGATAAGCCATTGTCTTTTAAAAAATACTCTGGTGGCAGAGAATAAAACTAAATCCCACGTGCGCGCGCATTTGCGTAGACTACGTATTTCCTCCGTGGAGTCTTATTTTATCGTCGTTCGTCAGGGGTGCGTTTCAGGTTAGTCAGTGTTTCATCAAATTATCCAATAGTTCAGCTTGTTTTTTCGAGTTGATATTTTGTTCAGGTACTGTTTTTAATCTTAGAGAAGTCTTCTTTTATATGCAGTCAAATTTCTGTCATATAATTTAATTGTTAGAACTTACAGATAATTTCATCACCCGTCAACGATTTTAGCAACGCAAAAAATTGTCCAATCTTTGACTGTCATATATAATAAAACAAGCCCATATATGATTTTTTATTTCGTCTTTTTTTTCATATGATATCATCCTGTCATTGATTATACCTTGTTTTACATAATTACGTAACACTTGGCCGTGGTCCACTGACACAGTTTCAAAATGATCTTGGGACTAACTGGATTCCTAAAAGGGCAAAGTTATGTAAGAACTACGTACATATTTGCACCATTGCATTCCTAGTTAATTTTACGATATGTAACATATGACATAATCGACCAAGTGAAATGACTAACTTGACGAAAGTACTGTTTTTTATTCTATAGAGTTTTTTTCTACTAAGAATTTGACATTTAGTGTTTTACGTTACTGATACATACGAAATTACCAAATTTGAAATATTTAACTTCGAGTTCTAGCTATGTACCTAAAACATATTTAATGAATTATCTTAACCATTTTATCCCTACTTTGAGGAGGACTGATCAGGTTTTTTTAAAAATAATAGTTATCATTCAATTAAGAGTGACTTTAATTAATAAAAATATACTGTCGAAATTGGCTAACAGGCTAAATTATCTGTTTCAGACTTAAATTCTTCCACATACAACTTTGACAATGGGTGTCCCAGCTGGTAATAGCGATAACGGAAAGAAGTTATTTGTGCAGAGATGTGCACAGTGTCACACTGTAAGCTGAAACTTTATTCAAAATTTTCTGCTTTGCAAGCATTTTGTTTCTGTTATATGTTACTATACAACTATATATTTTTTCTGTATTCAATCATACAGCTAAATATAATAAGGATAGTAAGAATTATGTTTGACAAACGCTGTTTGAAAACATCAATAAGTTCATTTTTAATGATTTCCCACTTGAAATGATAAAAGTAAACAATTATTTGTATGCTAAATTAATTTGAGTATTTTTTTTATTAAACAATTAAAAGTAAATAGTATTAATGTAAATGGCAATGGTAAATCAATGTATTTTAAACAACTTTTTCAAGTATGAATCATAGCAAATCTGATTTCATAATAGGTGTCAAAATTAATGTACTGTGATATTTGCATATCATTAGTTGTGAATCAGATAATCATTATCTTTTATCTCTTGTGTAAGATAATTCAATTCTTATGATTTTTTTCTTTTTGCCATGAAGAAATAATGCATTCATCATTGATTAAATATAAAATTTGAATTTTACAATAATATTATTTCAGTTTATATTGTTTTTCATATCTAGTGATAATCTGGGCAGTTATTTTTTTGTTTTAATGCGTGTGTTAAATTGTTTATATACATCACCGTTTTTTTAAAGGTTGAGGCTGGTGGCAAACACAAGGTTGGCCCCAACCTGAATGGTCTCATTGGCCGTAAGACCGGACAGGCTCCTGGATTCTCTTACACCGATGCCAACAAGGCTAAGGGTAAAATATATATTTACTTTGTTTACCATTATTTGATAATTAAACATTTTTAACATTTAAATGACAGCAATAATTGCAGTTTTTTAAATACGGTTAAAAAAGATTTCATTTGATAAAATTACCCTAATATTATATATAGTAGTTAAATATGAAAGTCATTGTTAACAATAAAATTCTATTTTTTAAATTATTTGAAGTTTGCTGGAGTAAGGTTGTTTTCTGGATATAACAGTCTAATGAGTTTTTTCAATACCAATGTTGATTTATTTCACTGGAAAAAGAGTTTTTAGAAAAATGTAAAAGATAGGTTTCTTTCTTATTCAAAGCTTTGCAACTATTAATATTTATATTCTACCAAATATAGAGTTAAATAATATATGGCCTGCAATAATTTAATTTCATTTTACTTTGAATGGAACATGGCTATCTCGTTTCATATAATTGATTGATGTCATGTATCTCTGCTAATTAATTTCAAGGTTGCAACATATATGACTAATATATTGATATTTTGAAATAGGTTTGTTTTAACAACTGTGATTCATTTATTGTTAAGGAGCTCCAGATCATACTTCAATTTATTTATTTATATTAAGTGGTACTGATAGATGAAGGTAACACAAGTGTCTGGAGTTTTTATGTCTGACATGTCTAGCTTTTCATGTTGAAATTGATTTTTTGCTTTACAGGAATCACCTGGAATGAGGATACTCTATTTGAATACCTAGAAAACCCAAAGAAATACATTCCCGGAACCAAGATGGTGTTTGCTGGACTTAAGAAGCCTAATGAACGTGCTGATCTTATCGCTTACCTCAAGGAGGCAACCAAGTGAAAATATGATATCTAGACACCCAATTCACACATTTAAAATTTATTTTTGTGTTAATTTAAAAATGAGACAATAGTGCAGAATTTTATTATGTTCAGTTTTATTTATTTTCTTAATTTATTGTGTAAAACTGAACTCTATAAATATTCTCAAATGTATTTTATCATAATACAATATTAAATTTTTGTTTTGTAAAATATTAAAATTTTAGTTTTATATATCTTTTCGTAGTCTTATTTACTGTTAATTAAATTATTATAAATTTACAAAGCAGTGATTAATAAATTATTAATAAATTTACACCTGGTTACCATTTCTCATGACAATTTATTGTTCTGGTGATTGCAGTGAGATATATGTGATTGATTTTTGGGGAGCGTTGCTGTCATGTCATTAATAGCTCAAATGGTTTAACCATGTGATGGAATAGTGTGTTAAGTTATTGAAATTCTATTTGAATGATATTAATCACAATGTCAATAAATTGAACTTGTGAAATCAATGTTGTTTTCATTTTCTTCCCAAAAATTGCTACTGGTGCTACAGCTTGAATTTTTAATATGATGTAATCATTAATACTGTTATTTAATCTGCTTTCACATTAGTAAATAATCTGATTGAGTGAGTGATGGTGCAATTCTAATATTTTTTGTAACGGAATATGGTTGATAAACTGCTATTGATGCCATTTTATTCAGCTTCAAGTTTTCTGTTGCACACAAAGTTTATATAAAAATTGAAATATATAAGATTACCCGCACACTCCAAGCAGTAACATACACATTCACCAGAGATTTTTGTTGCTTCCGAATATTTGACACAAACGGAGTTGGCAGGTTTGCAGAATGAACCATAAAATATTAAAAACAATTTTTTACACCTAATCGCTAATCTACGAAATGCTCATTAATTTGTGCCAGAGGTGTTGAATCAGCCTTTAAATGGATATTCATTTGCAGACTAGGATTCGCCTCACATCAAGAGTGAAGAGATTTTTTCATTACTGAAATCAACTTTTTTTTTGTAATATTTTTTTCTATCTTAAAAATGTGATATAATTGCAATGACTTCTACATATCATTGATAGATCTATCTAGTATTTATATTAAAAGAAATGATAACATTTTATTAAAAAAAATGGCTTTTATAATAAGGTGACAAGGTGCACGGCCACACATGCACATCCATGCTCAAAAAGGGTTAACAATGCGAAACATTTTCACATCAAATATTTCCTCAATTCAATTACAATGAAGTTCATGTTCAAGTAGTATCTGTTTCAATTTTACTATAAAGTAAATAGCGACCTTAGGACCTAACATAAACAGGAAATTTCAAAGCAACACAAGGCCACATCTGTGATAAGAGGTGACCTTGTGAGTCATAGTAGTACAGTGGGCTCACCATGAGAAGGTACACTTAATCTATATGAAATATCAATCTCATTTTGATTAGGAGTATATATTCTTTATATTTTTAAAATTAGAAGCATGCTGTCTAGAGTCTAGGCCAGGGGTACTCAACTGTATACCTGCGAGCACCACAGCGCCTGCCGTTGTGGTAATGATACAAAATTTTAAATAGAATGTTATGTATTTTTTTGTTTGTATTATTATTAATTTATTATGTAACTTATTAGAGAAATATAAGTGTATTTTTTTGAAAATATTTATATATGTATAATAACGTCTTAACAATATTTGTTCAATGAATCTTAAATGCAACGTAGTATATAGCTTCAATTCAAATATTTAAGACCAGTTTGAAAAGTTCAACAGTTTAATATTATAGAGCCAATGGTCGCATTTATTTATCAATCCTTTTATTTGCTAATATAACCGGAATAGCTGCATACACTGCAGAGCTCGTTCCATGTAAGTGCAGAATGACTGGAGCTAGAATTTTTGGATCTTCAGAATGACATTGTTGAATGAAATGCAATGTCAAAGATCCACATTTACTTGACAATTTATAATTTTTCCCACAATTCCTATAATGGTCTTTTTTTATTTTTGAGAAATTTCACATACAAAAGATGTGTACACAAGTCACTAAGAATTAGAAGAAACACTAGCTCTTTGGTTCAAACAGGTTGGGCACCCCTGCTCTAGGCCATCGATTTGTTATCAATTTCATGGAAGTGGATGCATACTTATATTTTTAATTCATATTGCACTTCAATACACCATTTCATCATAATTTGAACTGATATGGGATCTCAAAGTGTGCATACCTACTTCTCTGCCCACATCTGCTAAGGATTAAAGCTAAGATGCAGGTCTAGACAATCAATTCTAGTGAAAAATTACCATTCATGATAAGTTTAAGTCACATTGTGAAGATCCAATCAAAAATTAATACCCTGGTTTAAAATTGTTTAGCTTTTTATTATTTACAGCTAGTCAGGAGTAAGTTTGATTGATCCCAAACAGCAAGATGATGTTTTAAATTAATTCAACCTTTAAAACTCGTCACAAAAATGAACTGCAATTTTTCTGGGAAGGTTATCCAGTAAGATAAGCTAAGGTTTTTAAGGTGGATGGCTAATTTGCAATAGATTGTGTTTGGGGCGATGGTTTATGGAGGTTGATGTCACTTACCTCTTAATTTCACATTCTTTTGTTTTATTGTAAAGAGTAATTGTTGAAAATAAAATATATAAATCTACCTATACTATAATTACATAAATTCAGTTTAAAATGGCATGCTATTTCTGTGATTAGTGCATGTTTGTCTTGTGTATTTATCATGGAACCAACACTTTTAAATTTCATGATAGATATGGTATAAATAGGAAAGAGTATTCATAATTTTATCACTTTCTTTTTAATAAGGGGGCTCAGAAATTCATCCGGACATTTATATTTACAGCTGTAAGTTGTGTGGCAAAGTATTTAAAAATGTATGGAATTTCTATTTCTGTTATTTTGCTCTCTTTTCGACATAGTCGACAAAAGTCCCGCTTTTCTGCTTGGCTTCCCTGTTTATAGATTATTGTCATAGGGCCGAGAAGAGTTCCACATTCGGTACATACCAAACACTGCAAAATAAAGTGATTACATTTCAACAACTATGTATAGACAATAATATGCAGTCTTATATATTATATATATATAGAAATGCCATAAGGATTTAGGCTACATTCTGATGATGCAAAGATTTAAAACATTTTAAAATGAAGATAGTCAGTAAAAGATATTTTTAAGCTTGAACACGTTTTAATCTACATATGAAAAAGAAATATTTCCATGATGGTTACTTACAAAAAATGTATTTGTTAAGAAGTTTTCTTATCAATGAATGAAAAATGAATAAAGAAATTGATAGACTTTAATCTTATTAATATGAATCTTGCAGATATTTATTGATAACCTGGCTGTGAAACTATCTATTGGTTATTTATTGTAGTACTATTTTAATATGAATAAATAATTTTTTATTTAAGAAACATTTACTTAAAATAATTATTGTATCTTATTGTTTTATTATTAAATTACTATAAATGTGAAACAATATTTAACATGTGCTGAGTGGCATTAAATTTGTAAATATTTGGCATTAGAAAAGTGGCCCTTGTGTGAGCATCACTGATAACATAGAGAATCAAAGTTATTTTTAGTAAGATTTCTGACCTACATTTTGAGAATATTTGTTGACAGTAATGAGAACAAATATGCATGCTCATACACCAACAACAGAAGTGTTGCAATTCTAAATTAAGTTGGCTGTGTAATTTCGGTATATAGATGAAGAAGTGAGAGCTTACTCTTGTTTTATCAGAACAGTGGAACAGGCGATCTTGCAACAAAAAGGAGGCTCCATGTGAGATGAGACTGTCTCTTTCCATTTCTCCAAAACGAACACCACCACCTTTTCTTCGACCTTTAACAGGTTGACGAGTCAAAGCATCCAATGGTCCTGTCGAGCGTACCTAAATTTGGATACAATATAGTATTTTGTTATCAATTCATAATTTTCAACACCTTTGCAATTGTTGCAATGCAAAAAATATGGAGTTCCAAATGAAAAGGACTGGATGTCCATTCGGTTGAGCAATTGTCTGACAACCAATTTTTGTGAAAAATAATCTGTCAATTGTAACATTTAAGAGCTATAGTGTATTGCTAATAGTTTATGATAATTTGTATTTATGTGGATTCTTTGGGAGGTTGAAGATTTAAACATTTAGTATATTAAAGTGACTTATTGAATCTTAAGATGAGTAAGGTGATTAAGTCGTAAAACAAATGGAAATGGTTGTTGAAAACTCACCTGCCATTTGTCAGAAACCATATGACGTAGTCTTTGATAGTGAACAACTCCAAAGAAAATGTCAGCTTTCATTTCACGGCCATCTACACCGCTGTACATTCGCTCTGTGCCATAATAGTTGTAGCCTCCTGCTTCCAATAGACGTCCAAAGTAATCGATTGCTGTATCACTTTCATTAAATTTAAAAGGTGTTGCATCATGTACCTGTCATGAGGATGTTAAAAAAAAGTAAAGTAAGAAAACGGTTTACTGCACTATTGTTTATTTAATTGACTATCTGAAGGATCTTCGTCAATTGAAGATGTATATAATAACTCACCAATCCATGAACAGAAGCTGATTTTCCAGCCATGGTTTCAATCATCATAGCTATGGTCATACGAGAGGGAAAACCATGTGGATTGAAGACAATATCAGGTATAAGTCCAGATTCTGTGAATGGCAAGTCCTCTGCAGGCCATTTTTGCGAACAGATACCCTTTTGTCCGGCTCGTGATGCAAACTTGTCTCCTACTGATGGGTTTCTCTACAGATTAAATAAAAAAATCTTTACATAATTGTTTAGAAAGGAGCTTATTCAGTTCATAGAAAAATACTTACGGGAATTCTGATTGTGATGCAGACTTTTTTTGGTGAAGTTGGAACAAATGATCCACATACTCTGATGTTATCAACAAACGATTCTTCCTTATTATGGTATTTTACAGTTTTATATTTGCCATCTAACATATCATAATAGCTGAAAACAGAATGACACATAATGATTATTAAAAGTGCATCTCATATAATTTGACTAGAGATATTAAAAATATTAACAGAGAAAATAAGGATAATGTGGTTGGTAGACTTTCTCTAGGTTTCAAGAAAGAGTTGATAGAAAAGAAGGAGTATTATGTTGCAATGCGTTTATTTATTGATGAGTTTGGATAGTAAATACACTTTAAAAAAGTACAAATTTAGAAGATAATCATTATGATCGAATTGACAAGATATGGAGATTCTTGTTTATGATTTTACATATTTTTATTTATAATACGTTGTATCTAATTTTTGCGATAATGAAAATTAAAGAGTAAATAGAATATAAGAGTTGATACCTATAAAATGGGTCATCCACATTCATTTTAGCTCCAATAAATGGCAGACCATCTGTATCCAGTTTATCGAATAAATTTTCCTTAGTAGGATCCCTACTAAAATATGATCCGGCTGCTTGCAGTTCAATAAATTCTGATTTATATATTGAGCCGTGGGCGAAACCTCTTTCATATGCAGATTTGTTGATAATCATGGCATCTTCCATGTCATAACCCTGTATATAAGTAATAATGTATTTATCATAAATATAACTTTCTACTATAACTGATATAAGGTGATATAATATAAAATATGATAGAAGTTTTATAATAATATATAAAATATTATCTCCAAGAATTAATTTTTTAAGAAATCAAAAGACTTAATATTTTTCAGTATGTAATTTGAGCTACTAATTAAAAACTGTTGCTGCCAGCGCCAGTGATTGAATAACAAGTGCAATTAACGATAAATGGATGATAAATTTTTAATCAAATGCTTCTCTATGACTATTTAATATTATGCTTCCATATTTCTATGTACTTATCGGTAGAATAAATATACTCATTAGTTTTAAAGATAGCTCTTCAATATTATCTAGTCAACATGATGAAGACACGACAGAGCTGGAATTTTTTGATATATTTTAATAATATAAAAAATAAGTATCTATGTAAAAGACACACTTAGGCTTTTAGGACTACGTTTTAAGAAAATAAATGCAACCTAAATGGCAGTATTGCCGGGATTAGTTAATTTGGTATACAAGTGTTTACAGACATGAAGGGTGTTTTGAATCTTGCGATTTGTGGTTTAATATGATTACTGTTGATGTAAGCATATAAATTAAACATGTGAAAGTATTCTTAACAACTGTTTCACTTTTCATTACTTGAAATGGTGTTGTATCCTATACATGAAGTAATATATACCGTGTAAGAAATAACTGCAACAATGGCATTAGTCCCCATTGGAAATTCATCAAGTCCTATTCTGTCATAGTGAACTGGTCTAAAAAGTGGCGAGGCTGGGGTTTGGAGTCTGTACAGTTTAGTTTCTGCCTGAATATTCCAAATGTGTGATGGTGTTCCCATAGTTTGTTTACCCATTTGACATTGATACATGTTCCTGTTGAATAATATAAAATAAAATTAATACGCGATGTGAAAGAAGAACTGCATGAAAACTACTATATATGTGAGATTACTATTAGTAGAACAGTTAAAAATTTCAGAAGTAAGGGATAGCTGACATGTATGATATGTTGTAATGTGAATAAAATAACTTGTGCAATTTTTACCTGGGAGACTGATTGCAATCAGGCATTGGGATAAGTTGTGCGAGATTACTCAAAAATGAAGTTTTTGACAGCTCCATATGTGTTGTCACTCCTGAAATAATTGAAAAGATAATAGAATTTTAATTATTTATGTCATGATGATTACACCTAGAAACTGTCTACATGGCTAATATTGGATAAATTTAGAGTTAATGCAAGTTTTTGTAAATTTCTGAGTAGTGTAGTTGGTAGCATGCACGCTTAGCAATCCGGGGAATATGGGTTCGATTTCCTATCTGTCAGCTTTAAAAAAATCTAAAAATGCAGGACTGGATAACCATTGGGTTTAGCAATTGTCTGACAAACAACGCTCATGAAAAATAATCTCTCCAGATATTGCGGAGATCCATATACTCCACTCTCGGAGTAGATATTTTTACAGTGTGTAGATCTATATGCTCCATTTTGGGAGTGAACATAGTATAAGAAAAAACGAGGACTGAATATTTTTTAAATATATCGATTATATTTTTATATTCATACTGATATAATATGACAGTCGTGCAAATAATAAAATGATAAAATATTCTGTTGGCCACATTAGATGTATCTGCAAAATGTACCCTTGCTTGTTTAACATTGATAACAAGTAGATTTTACATTTCCATAAATAAAATATAATACAAGATTTAGTTTTATTTTATAAGTGGAGTTGTGAAGTAAAATTAAATATTTGAATGAATTCTAAACCTTCATAAATTTCACTTCCAGTAATGGCGATATCCATATAAACTTGTTCAAATGTTCCAATAAGTTCTATTTTTTCCAAAGCCAAATTTGTAACTGGTCTCATCATTCTTGCAGCTGCTGTGAAAAGGAACATTCCAGGATATTGAGCTGACACCTAAAATAAAGAATAGACATTTTATTTTGATTCCCTGAAGACAGAGGTGATGATACATTACTTTGTAGATTCAAATGAGACTTTAGTTGTTAGCATGCATCTTTGATGAAGAGGATTTGGATACCGGCATATTAACTCCCATTTCGTCATGGTATTCAATCAATGTGTGCAGTCAATATTTACACAAAGATAAAAACAAGTAACCTCAAAGGGTAGGTATGAAATATATCAGGGTTTGAACATAATCCAGAGACAAAAGAATACAAATGAATGAAAAAAAGTATGATGAGGATAGCTAAATGACAGATGGGAACAGCTAGCAATATTGCTTGCTTGGTGGATATTCACAGGACAAATATTTACTTTCAGTAATAGATAAAAGATTCAATAGTTGATTCAGCGGTGATGTAATGAGTAATAAATATTGTCTTACCGTTCGCTTTGGTACGAGAGCAATTTCAAGTGTATTTGGAATATCTTCTCCATCTATTTTGTATTTTCTCAGTTTATCACGGACTTTAGCTGCGATATTAAGTGGCAGATATCCTATTAATTTGCCATCAAGAAGAACTGGATACTTATATGAGTCACTACTTGATTCTGAATCTACAGATGACAGTAGTGGTATCATTCCTGAAATTATGAATAAAAGATATTTTTAAAAATATATACAACAAAGAAAAAGTTTCCTAAGTAATAAATGGTACATATCGTCCACTCAATGTAAAAAAATAATCCAGAACATAATAGCAATCGTTATAGATATTTTATCTGTAAATATAATGTAATGGGATTTTAAAAAGGATTTACAGTAAATAAACTACTGCAATAATCTATAGTGCTGTCTATAAATGGTGTATGTGTACTGGATGCATACTACTTATTGATGAGTACATAACATATGAATCAAGCATTGCATAGAAAATAGAGGTTATAAAACTTAAATGATGCAGTAATTGTAAAGTGAGTGTAGAATACTATATAAATTTTCCAATAAACACTGATAAAATCCAACGACTATGTATTGATATGTGCTTCTGAATAGTTTTAAAGAAGAGGAGATTTAAATTTAAATAAGTATTTTCATCTGGGATATGAATGCAATCAGTTGAGTAAACGATTGAAAAGTAATTCTTGTAGGTTAAATGTAGCTTTTTGTAACTTTTTCGATTAGTCTATATTTTGATTTAAAAAAATGGAAATTAAATTATTTTATACCTAAGCTAGCAAGGATACTAGGTATATTTTTAACTTTTGCTGGATCCGGAGAGGGAGTTATTTGACATTGCATAGTCAAATGATTAAGTAGGCCACATGGTGCTCCATCAGGAGTATGCACGGGACATATAAAACCCCAAGCATCAGGTAGCAACTGCCTTCCTTCTGTGGTTCGCATTTCCATGAAGAAAGATCCTCGATGAACAGATCTAAAATATATTGCAAATTATTACATACTATACATTTACATGTAGTAAAGGGTAAAATTTATTAATAAATATTAAGTCTTAAATCCAACAAATATAGCAGGAATTTTCAATTCAATTCAGTGAAATGATAAACGGCTTAATTAAATATTAAAGAAACGGGGAAAATATGGCTTACTTGAAATGAGACATGTATCTCATTCGATTGATGTTTTCAGGAACAATTGTAAGCCCTTTGTCTTGCATAAGGCCGAGTCCAGATGTTGACCTGATATTTCCAGTTGCCAAGAATGATTCCATGAAATGTTCAAATTGTCCTGAATATTTAATTGCATTTAGAATATCTTTCTGAAAATGTTGATGGTGTAAATATAACATTTGGATTCAATTTATATGGTTATAATACAAATAAGTATGAGTATGTTATATTCACCTGTGATAACTCATAATTCAAATTATTGTTTGCTGATTTTAATATATTATATTTAATTGAAGTGAGTGTACTTTGCAATTTTTCTTTTACAATTTGTAGGAAAAGATGGCCCCCAAGTAATGTTTCTTGCATCATAACAGCATCAGTACCTTCCACCTGATAAAATAAAATATTTTTAAGAACAAATCATTTTTATACAAATCAATAATAAAAAAATTACATTTGAATAAGCATACCTTACACCTGTCTTGGGCTAAATCGAACAATTTTCTTGACATAAATGATAAGAGATTGAATTTGTCTTCGTGATTATCCAAATGGATGAGAATACAATTGTTGATTATAAAATCTGCAACTTCAACATCAGTTACCCAAGCTGGTAATTCTGATATTTTTGATCTGAAATTTTTTCCAAAATATTCCTTGCACTGTTTACTAGTATGCAAGTTTTCATCGTGCAGTTCACGAAGCATGTTTTGAACACAGCTGAAATTATAAATACAAGAAATGAAAATAAGAACATAATATGTTATATATTATATCAAACTGCTTTCGGCAAAAGATCGTAAACGTAAAACTATATGACACTTACAATGTTTTGCTTCGTCGGTTTTTTGACATAATTTAAAACATAAATCAAACGATAAAATGAAAAATGCATAATTCTGAATTATTTAAAACTGGTAAACTTCCATATGTGAGATCACTGTTAGC
>JAGVSQ010001646.1:0-28084 GCA_022683975.1 Rhyacophila evoluta | reverse complement strand
ATATGTGGGCGGTGAGCGAACATATAACATACTACCAATAAATCCTATTGTAATTGATAGATAGATAGATCTAATATGTAAATAATGTAAAAATTGAAAAACATGTATCTTGGATTATTAATATGTGTTTATGTAATACGATATGTTAATGAAAAGTTAGTGAATTTAATGGTGAGCGTAAAAAAATATAATAGGAACTTTATATTTTTAAATGTGCAATTTATTCTTCAACGAAAAAATAAAACATAAAAATTCTGCCTTTAAAATAAAACAACCGTGTACTTATTTTAAATGAATTATATTTTGAATTTTATAATGTGTAATTTTTTATTCAAACATAGAAAGGTTGCAGAATACAGCGAGATGTCATTTAAAAAAAAGATTTTAGTAAATATACATGTTAGCAAAATTTTAAATAACGATAATTTAATAATGTGTCAAACATTACTTACTCAAAACATTAAATATTAGATTCTATCCAAGCTTACAGAAATATCAGATTTTTTTATAATTCTCTTAACTATATGTTGTGTCACTATAAAACCAAAGTAATGTAATAAATACAAAATGTCTTTATTTATGACAAAAAAGATGTCCATAGACCCTGCAGTATAAATTAATTGTATGTATTTTATATACCCGATTTTATATTGCCCGAAGAAAAGATAAAGGATGTAACTCTCAGATTTTTTCAAAATATGATTTTACAATAATCCCAATGTTCACAATTTAATACATGTTCTAATAAAAAAATATAACTTGCAAATTTTGCGTAAGGTGAGGTTTGCGACCACGGAAAAGAATTTTTATTACACTAATTTTATTGTTTTTTTCTTAGATAACTCGTTAAATGAATACTAAATTGCATAAATACAACATATTTTAGTCTTCTTGCGTTTCAATGCTATGTCTATTTACATTCTTATTTTGGTCTAAAATCGTTAAGAGAGATGATTTCCCCGGTGGCGTGCGCGCCTAGCAATCCGGGGAATGCGGGCTCAATTCCCCATTAGTCGGATTTTAAAAATCCAAAAAAAATCAGGATTGGATACCCATTGGATTGAGCACTTGAAAATAATCTGTCAAGACATCTTTCCATTGCAGGGATCCATATACTTAACTTTCTGAGGGGATATCTTTACACTGTGTAGATCCATATTCTCTACTTTGACAGCGAACATGGTTTTTAAAAAAAGATATTTTTTTTGCCTCATGTAAAATTTATTCTTTGTGGGTTATGCGCTTTTTTCTTTCCAAAATCTCTGTATAAAACTACACAATAATGCTGTTCAAAGAAATATTCATTCCATCCGAGTTACCACTGTTAAATATTTATATTCCACCTGAGTGAGCACATAATTAGACATGATCCGATAAACTTTTTGAATTCGTTTGTTTATTTCAACCAAAAATTTTATTATTTAATATCACATTTTCATAAAATCTTGTTTTGCTTTAGTGTTTTATATTTATTTAGTAATTTTATCAAAAATTTTTGTTTAGCTAATTTTCAATAAATTATTAGTGTGTTTACTTCTTTATATTCATAATACATGAAACAATTTTACTCAAACTACTAAAATATATAAAGTAAAATACAATTCGAGTAATGAAATGGAATGAAATATTAAATTAGATTCATTGATAGATATAGTGATACGTCAATTAAATTAGATACATTGTCATGGATTATAACAAAAAACAAAAGATCCCACGGTTCAAATTTAAATGACATAAAGATTTAAGCATGAAATATTGAAAAAACTGCACTCTTTACAAAGAGTAAAACTGTTAAAATAATCTCTTGCTTTTTTATACTAAGCTTATGGTTAGTAACTAAATTGTACCGCAGGCGAGTGTTAACGTTTACTTTGTTATAACGGCGTGCAAAAATGACATTTTTTGTTTTGGTCAAAAGAACGAATTTTCGGCCGATGAAAAACTTTTTTGGCTATTATTATAAGCCAGAAAATGTACAAGTCGTATTTTCTTATGGAATGGACCGAATATTTAAAAGCAATAGCATTGGAAAAGTGGTTCTTGAAATTACTACATTGCAACTGTATATTATATTTACGAAACGTGTGTATAATAACTACAAAAGCTCCATCAACGTTTCGGTATACAATTTAATAATTATGCTCCAACCTACTTCATATAATTTTATTTTAAGGGTGTATGGTCATATTCATCGCTTCAGTGGCGGATAAACACCGCCGCTTTAATTTTAGCAGTCATGTTTCAAATCCCGGTGGTGAATAAGTTTTATTTTATGGTACCATTTTTAATTGCATTATTAATGTTTCTCTGATAGTCTAGATCAGTAATTATTAAAGTGCGTTTAGATATTTGGGGAGTCACTGAAAAATTGATGATGGATTATTAAGTACAATAAATTTGCTATTATGAGAAAATTATGAGTTTTTTGCAATTGCAGCTTAATACAATTAAACAAAAGAAAACAATGCTTTCTGAATTAAAATTTAACTCTTCACATCGGGATGTTTATCTGCAAATACCCATTCATCGGGGATGATTTCATATTTTAAATTTCAAAAGGGGATCGCGGACCAAAAAATTTGAGATCCACTGGTATATATGTAAGCGTGCATACTGTGGGACTGAACATTACGGATTCAATTCACACAGATGCTGGATTTTTTAAATTCAAAAATATAGGGTTAACAATCAAATTATAACCAATTCAACAGAATTAATAAAAAAACGCAGTCAGTTTCTGATCGACTTAATATAATAATCAAAACATTTATCAATTAATTTTTATATTTTATAAGCCAACTAAAATTTTAAAGAAAGTTTATTTTGACTAAGCGTGTGATACATTTTATAAACACAGAGTACATAAGATAGTTAAATCTTAATTTCAGATTTTTTCAAATTTAAAAACATGCGTGGATGAAGCAACATGTAG
The DNA here is from genome assembly GCA_022683975.1 of Rhyacophila evoluta. NCBI lineage: Eukaryota > Metazoa > Arthropoda > Insecta > Trichoptera > Rhyacophilidae > Rhyacophila > Rhyacophila evoluta. The sequence goes on along the minus strand of JAGVSQ010001646.1, from coordinate 25,152 downwards.
AGACTGTAAAAATATTTCCATTGAAAGGAGCAATCAAAACTTGAGTCTAAATATTTTTTTGATATGCACAATCTTTGCGTGTCACAAAAATTACACTGCTAAACATTATGATAGATATTTTAATTTATTCATTAATTTATGGTATGTAATATTGGTAAAATATTTCAGTATTCACATTACTTAGCAAGCCTAATATCAGTAACACATAACGATGTGTGTTAAATCTCTTCAAAATGATACATCCAAGACCACAAATCACGAGTGTAATTAATTGGTATATTATGAACTCATGTGGAGATAATTTCTCACTTTACAATGAAAATTCTGCATTCTGGCCAGCGTTATTAGCTCGCTTCAAAAAGCATATCGGAAATTTGTGATAGCATTATGAATGCGGAAATGACCATAAACAATGTAACGTAGAAGCTTTTGTGCTTTACAAGTATAGCATCAAACACATTTACTTCTCACTAATGAACTGTTTTACCATAGAATATACTTAAAACGAATCCTCCTTATATTATAATAACTCAACTATATATAATAGTACATTAATAAAAACAGCGACATTTTTGTAGTAAGTAATTTTGAAAATCTCAACTCTATAAATTGTAAATCGCACGTTAGAAGCAAAGTATGTTTTTTTCGCATCCTATCTTCAAATTTGGAGCATAATGATATACACAGTTTGTCGCTCCAAAATTGTTATATATGGATCTCCGTAATTTTAATACATGACATTTTTTTCATATAATTAACTGTTATATTTCATATAATTAACTATAATTAACAACAGCCCAATCGACATCCAGTCGTTCATTTTTGGATTTTAAAAGATCTGACGAGCGCGCAAATTTCATCTAACCTAACCAAACCCTTCGGCTATTATTTATGGTTTCATAAAATAAATCAAAATAAAATTTAAAATTTCCAGCTATTATATAAATGTGTAAATTGTACAAAAAACTAATTAATTTAATAATTTTAAATTTGGTTTTATCGTAATGAAATCGAAGTAAATCAAAAATTAAGTTTGCTAGTAGTTTAAACTAAAATCAAATAAAATTTACAAAGAAAATAATGAATGATTCAAAGATACAAATGAGCTTTCAAAAGTTTGCGTAATAAAGCTATTTCTCAAGAATCTGTGGACCAATCAGTGGAATCAGACCGGTGCAGACGTTCGCAGATTTTAAGGTAAATACTAAGTTGGTAAGTCTAGTTGCAGAAGTGATATACTATATCAGACGAGTTATAATAATTGTAAATTTATTGTTACAATAAAATCGTAAACATGTATAAGAAAGAGCTTTTTTAGGTGTAATTTAATGGAAAACTGGTGTAATTTGTGTACTTTCGAAATATCCTGAAAGACTTGAAATCACATGTTTAAAATGTATGGTCTTGTATGTTAAATCCATTTTTACGAGGGTTAAAATAATTATAAATAGATTAAGTACTACTTAAATATACTTTTTCGTTTTAAATTCAAAGATAAAAAAGTATAAATTCAATAGGGTAAACAATCGATATATAATCAATTATTGTGAAAAAAATATTCTTTATTAAGTATATGCTTGTTACATCATTGGTTAACGTTTGTTTAAGTGTGAATTCATTTTCATGTGTGTATTTTTTCTTCTTGATAAAAATCAGTTTGTGTTTTTTTTTATTTAATATGTCAGCCTTTTAAAAAACTTAAAATTTTACTTTTCTTATTTTTTTCAATAAAGCCAGCCATGTTTAAATATATCTTGTTGCTTGTTATTAAAAGTTGAACAATTATTTAAATAAATGGTTGCATCCAAAATATTCGTGTGTCATTAGATGCTCCATAATATATTGATTTGAGAGCCAAACCAAAAGAACATAAAACGTACATATGCATTCATTATAACGATAAAGTCATGCTTTTTTAATAAATATATTTTATAAATCTTAATAAAATGTTTTGAAAGGTATTTGATTTACTTTGTTAATTTCCACAAACGATAATTTTCTAAGCTTTCAGTTGCCATTTAAACTTGATATTGTGTCAGATTTTTAAATACGTAATAAAATTACTTAATCTAGGAATCCGGTCTTCCGTCCCAGCAAATCATGTCGCCAAACTCAATTCAAACCAAATTACATTTTCATATTATTCGCTCTCCCACTTTCTATGAATAATTTCGTTTTGAGCGTTTTTTTTTATTGTTTTCATGTACTGTCCAATCATTTGCCACTCTTTAAAATCGTATCACAATGACAAACTCGCTGACTTAATATAAAACCGGTTTCCTTTTAAAATTAAAATCAGCCATTCACTTTATAACTCGACGAAAAAAAAGCTCGTAGAATATTCAGGGAACACGAAAGCTGACACGAATTTTATTAAAAATAAAATCTTTCCATACAATTAAAAGAAAAACATTTATCCAAGACTTTATAATTAATGCTTTAATCCGTGCAATAGCAATGAAGCCTAAATCGAAAGGGTGTGGAAATCCGTTATTACATATTTTCACGTAAAATTTCGTAATGTAATAAATCTTATGAGATTACAAATACAATATATATGGAATTGCTCAGTGTGTAAAAATAATCATGATTTATTTCAAATTGTATTTATTACTTACGTAAAAGGACGATAAGTACTAGTTATATATCTTGAATTTTATGAAACGTTTTGTGTTCAGAATTTATGTTTAAATTAATTTATATTCAAGCTGCTTATGAAGACCGTTTTGATATAATATATAAAATTTAGCGTTCAATTTTTACTAAATTTGAGATGATTAAAAATTGAAGTGTTATCAGAGTAGGCAAGAATTTGTACGTTGATAATATGAGAGTTTTTAGTAGGAAATGGGCATACCAAAAATTCCGGAAGCCAATTCTTTCACCCTCCTCTTCCTCTACGTTTTTCTCCCTCCATGCTATTGATAAAGCTCGTTTAGTGACGATGGTATTTAAAATAATCTGAACGGTTAATATAGTTTTAAAGACTATTTTACAAAATAATAAGGTTCTTCAATACGTAATAACTTTTTAGGTAGTTTTTACATTGTCATGATTTCACTTAAAACGATTTTTTCTTCATTTAATTACTTTGAATATTATGTCTACAGAGCAATACACAGTAAAGTTTACGAAATTTTTCTTATGATCATAGCTATTAAAAGGTAAAGTAACTGCAAATGAAATCATCTTATGAAAACTTGCACAAATCCAAAATATTAATGAACCAATTAAAAATACCGTTGAAAGACAAGTTAGTTATCAACGGCTTAATGATTACATTAATTTATTATGTATTATTAATTACAGCAAGTAAATTATTTTTCTACTATTTTCGAGCTAATAGTTTATAATAGTCTACCAGGTCCAAAAGTACCCACCCAGAAATTAGGGTTCGATTCCCACATCTACCGGATTTCAAAAAAATCGGATTACTGCACTGAATGCCTATTAGATTAATTGCTCAACCGATAACCAATTTTAAGGAAAAATGTCAAGACATGTATTTATATTGCGGAGATGCATATATTTCACTTTTGGAGCGCAATGTGTAGATCCGTATGCTACACTTTCATAGAAAACATGGTTATAAATGTTAATCATACAAATTTAGTACAACAAATTATTTAAAACTGGTAATCTTCCATATGTGAGATCACTGTTAGCGACCTGGGTTTCGCCTTTCGGCATTTTCAGGCTACATTGTATGTGGGTAATGAGTGAACATATAACATACTACCAATAAATTCTATTATTCTATTAATATAGTATTAAATTAGTAAATATCAACTGTAAAAATAATGATAGGAGTATTAAAAAGAACAACAAAAATATCTCTAATCTATTGGAATTAACCTATTTAATTATATTATTAAAAAGAACCAAAAAAAAGGTTATATCAATAATCTCCCGATAGAATTATTGCAATGAAATGCTGGTCTGATATTATTTTTTACTAAATATTTTTTTTTTTTTTATTATTTATTTTTTGCTCGTGTTGCTTAAATAATTCTCCAATATTTGGTATTGACTGGTTCAATAGATGTATTATACAATAATTTTGATGCTAATTTTAATTTTTCTTTTGACAAAAGTTTATCTATAAGGGAACTATCATAGCCATTATTAGTAGCTATTTGTTTGATTACTAACAATTTTTATGAAAATTTGTTAAACTTAGGGGCAAGGTTACTAATCTATGTAGTATATATCTGAATGAAAAGCTGCTAATTTATATGCTACGGGATGATTTGAAGAACTAAGGATTACACAATCCGAGAATGGTGGTTTTCTGTAAACGTTGAAATCATGCTTATCGTTAACAATACTAATGCTAAGATCAAAAAAGTTAATACTATTACCACAGACTTCTAACGTGAATTTAATATTTTCGACGAAAATTTCAAGTGTGTTATTCTGTGTTCATTTGAACCGGTGAGTTTAATATTATTTCTGTATGAAATTTTACAGAACCTTTCGATTTTCAAATATAAACTTTATGAGAGAAAGTTTGCTGATGGTAATCAAAAGCTTGAATATTATCGAAAAGTTTTAATTGAAGTGAAATTTTACGATTGTCTGCCAATTAGACTTCAACATCTGTTTCAAGTTCATTTCACATACTCATGTTTAGTTATACATACATCTAAGTTGTTTATGGCTACGCACGTGCGTAGTATCCACATATTAGTGGTTTGTTCTTGGTTATTCTAGGTTCCTTTAATTCTCGTATACCGGGATAAACGGGAAAAGGGTATACCCTGTTTGCAGCCATTTCATACTTACATAAATCTCTCTAGTATTCCAATTTTCTCGTTTTTTTTTCATTTCTCTTCCATTTTCTATAATATTATCTACAGCACTTTCGGGAACATGATATGAAAATAGCAATTATCATTGACAAAAATAAAAACACAAAATCGATCCCAAAAACAATTATCTACAGTGAGTATTTTTGTTTCTAACTATCATTCAGTATATTTTGTCAATATTAGTAACTCTTTCGCTGCCAATTATTTTCTAATGACATTTCAGAAATACCACGACGCCACTTTAATAATAAATACAAAATATACAAGATACACTCCTAAGAGCTTGCTACCTAGATTATGCGTACAATACATAACTCCGAATTATTTTTCTTGCATTTTTACCCTCTTAGAGTTATATGTGGACACAATAAAAATCTAGAACAATCCTTGTTTTCTAGCCAGTATTCTGGCATTCTCTCAGATCATGCCAATAGCCTACAAATCCACCGAATACATTTTGTAGATATTATTTAGTGGCTTTCTAAGATGTTATAATACCATAAACTTATTCATAAAAAAGCCTTTTTTGCCATTTGACCCTGCCAACAACCAATAACCAACACTCAAAACGATAAATACTTTTGATATTTTATTCAACCTATAATATCAAGGTCCATATCAAAATTCAACTTTCTAAAAGTTTCTGTGTGGCTTTTATTTGTCTAATTTCAATGAACAAAACCGTCTGTTTGTAATTGAGGACCCTGTTTTTTCATTAAAAATTTACTACTTAATAATTCAAAATTCAGGATGGACTATCCATAAAAAATAATTATTGATTTAACTACGTTTTCAACTTTAGTGATCAAGTCTTGATATATATTAATTTTACCACGTACATAGATAATTTACTGAATATAGACAATATAGATCTTAATTGTAAAAAGATTTTGTAAAAGGATTGTTTAAAAAAAATCAGCCAATCATTATATCTAATGAGAATCTAGTACTGCATATTTGAACATTTAAAATACAGCTGACAGATTGAACCGAAAACTTAAGCACTCACAATAATTCAAAATTATTACCAATCTGCCTCAAAGACGACACACTGTGTTTTCAAGTAAAAAAAATAAATAGTGTTTTGTATCGTGCTTTAACAAAATCATATGACTATTTTTCAAAAAGCTTCCTGAGCTTTATTAGTACAAAAATCGTACAAAGTTCATTTATTTTACACAAAGCTTACCCTTTGTACCTCTTTCCAATATGTAATAGACTTTCTTCATCACTAAAACAAGGTCTTTTTGAACTGATAAGACTGTCTCGAACACACAATACATAAATGACATTTAATTGAAATTGAAATCGACTTTCACTCTCTCCCTCTTTTTCTGCTCTGTATCGTGATTCGTTAGATTCGTTATCGAATAAACTTCAACCTTCAAAAGGTTTTGTTAAAATATTAATTATTTTTATTGGCTATTTGATTTGTAATATTATTTATTAAACGAAGACAAACTAAGTAGCTAGAGTATCCAATAATCCCAAAAATGGTTTTTCCTCCAAAAAATAACGTCCAATATAAGGATAAGAGTCAAATCATGACCCTGTGAAATTGGTAAAAAAGGTTTATAGGTTGCATGTTTTTCGTTTTGGTAAGAAAACGATAGTTCTGTTGAAAAAATCAATATCACATACTATCATATTATTTGTTTTCGTGAGATGGAATTTTATGAATCAGCTTTTTTAAATACTATACCCCGAGAGCTTATCATGCGCGCCTCACATCCGGGGAATGCAGATTCGGATCTCAGATCTCACATTAAAATGCGGGAAATTATGTGCAATTGTTTGGACCGATTTTTTTAAAAAAAATCTGTCAAAAATTGTTTTTACATTGCGGGAGATCTGTCCACAATAAATCTGCAACGGGCATATTCACACTTTATAGATTACACATGCCCCAATGAACGGACAGAGAAAAAAAAATATATTGTTATATTTATTTGAAAACTTCATTTAAAACGATAAATTTTTATACACACTCAAAAACTAAACTCTAAATCAATCTTATGGTTAGATCATTGAAAACATAAATTTCATATATCATTGTTTCAACACTATTTTAGTTGTCTGCAAAAACTGATCAAACTCGTTAATACTATGAAATACTCGTTTTGGAAAATGAAGTTATAATTGCTTCAATTATGGTATAAATCATTTTAATTAAAATTGTTAAGTGCAACATTAAAAAACTGCTTCTTGATATCGTTGAAATTCACAAAAATCTCTTTTTTCTAAAATGTTTGATACACTATAACACAGTTATAAATGCTATCGAAAAAAATTTATTAAAAAAAGGTTTTAATAGCATCAAAAAAGTACTAAAAGGTAAAATAATTTTGAACTCTCTTAAACGACTATCTAAAAATAATTTCCTTAAATAAGCTGCAGTTACGAGCGAAATTCAGTTGTGGAACTACTGGAGTACAAAGTGTAGAAAAAAAGAATTAGGTACCTACTAACGAGTACTCAAAGTATCAAATTTACGCATCACTTATTCGTGAACACCCTACGGGTGTCGGACAAGTAAAGCTAATTAGAAGCTTTTAAATAGAGATTTTACGATAAAGGAAACTCAATTTAAGCATCGATAAAATGAAAAAAAATGATTATATGCAAACCTTTTTTTTGTCGAAAATAACCTTCTTACTTAGCTGAAATATATATATAGCTATAATTAAAATCACACTCAAATTAATGTCACATATATGTGTCTCAATTATGGTGCGTGAGAACTATAGTAGAACAATTTTATCACAAAAGCTATATAAATTCAATTTATTACTTTTGTGTAAAACATATAGTGATATAATATACCACAATTAAAGTCAACTGCCAAGCGCATTAAAAATATCAAACTTTGAGTACTAATAGAGGCTTTAAATTATTTCTGTAGTCTTACTAAATTTAATAACATAGTGCTTCAGACGAAATTTGAATAACGAAAGGCTTAGACGCTATTAATACATCAGTGCTACTTTGTCTTTCTTTTAAAAAATGTCTTGAAATATGTTAAGTACTTTAATGTTATTAATTTGTCATATAACATGGTTAATGATTTTTTGAAAGTGGAATTTGGGTTCATTTCATACAGAAAAATGATACTATTTCTACAAAATAAAATACTGAATTGAATTGTTGTCATTAGTTGAATTAAAAAAAATATATATTTAACAAATTTAAAATGAGATGCATGACGGTAGTTTGGATATATACAAAAACAAGAGCATTAAACAGATCAGTTTTTCAAGTTGGCATACACCAATATGAATTAAAATTATTTCCAGATATTATAATCTATTTTTATTATTTTTAATCAATTTCGCCATGGTCCTCGTCTGTAATGATCATTTCTGAGAAAGAAAATAAAAACTTACCTCATTTTATTAGATATATTAAGTGTAACCGCCTTTTCTAATATATAACTTTAAGTTGACATCCTAGAATTATTCGTCCACGTCTTTTAATGTTTATAAATCGTTTATTAAAATTTATTTTTAAAATCAAAAAATAACCAAACTCAAACCAATTTTTTTATTAACTATATTATCTGTAAGTGTACGTTGATTACACTATTCTATATAAAAGAGATACGTGTAAACATCAAAGTTATAAAACATGTACTAGCCACCTTGTATTTATGTTAGGAAAGTGTGAGACTCCATTTATAGAGTGGTCATCTTCAATATTGTTATCTTCCGTTTTTTCTACTTTCGGAGCGAACACATTAAGGAGAAAAGAAAATTAAATTTGGAAATCGCAAGATTAGCTATTAGCGAAAATAAATCAGTGTGGTAATTATAATACAATATAATTTATGCTCCAATAAGGAAACATGTAAAAATAAATCGTAACGATACATAATATTAACAAGCAAAGCTGAGAAAGATATAAAGAATAAATTATCCATAAAGAGTTTATTCTAGAAATAATAGATTGATTGTAAGTTATGAATTCACAATATTTACGGGAATATTTGTAGTTGACGAGACTAAAATAGTTGATCGATTGTAAAACACTATTAATCGTGGAATAGATTATTTAGCTACAATTTTGATCACGAAAGATTGATAACATACAACTGCTTTAAAATAATGATTATTAATCACAATCAACTTTTTGTAACATCAGAACAGTTATTTTATTTCGCCCCAATGGTGTTCATAATGCTTTTGTATTAATTAGAATTTCCTAAGTACGCTTTCTTACTGAGTGGTTTTTCAACACAAAGTTGATGAGAGATTATAATAAATGTTGTATCGATTTATACAATCTTACAGAATCACTTCTTTAGCACAAACTTGTCGGAATTTTCTTTTGAGGGTATATTTAGTAAGTAAACCTGTTTTAACATACCAAAATTTAAAGGAGAAGATTTTGAACTAGTATTTTTATTACTAGTATTATGTTCGCTTTGAAAATAACATATATCGCTTATAATATAATATCATCTAGATGATAGTTTCACTGCATATACCATTTCTATATTAACCATTAACAATTTCTACCTCAATCGTTAATCATATTATGAATCTTCTAACTGAGAAGACTGATATTCTTATATTATCTTCTTTATCACAATTTTAACCAACGAATTGCCTAGGCATTCATTTCTGCACAGTGTTAATTTAAATAATTCATGTGGAGTTACGGGATACAATATATTACAAACAAGTAAATATATTTTTCAAAATCATTTTTTTCAATCTACATCGGAAACAAAGTTTGTATGTATTTCAATATAATACGTACAATAATTATATCGACTTACCGTACCTGATAGAAGATAAAACTTTTGATTTTTAGATCAATTAATAAATTTGAACGCTGATTTTAAAATTAGATTAATTTTTGTAATAATCATTTCAATATCAGGTAGTTCGCCCGAAATTTTTCACTAACATCGGCTGATTTGATAACCACACATGTTCTTATGCCGCATTCAAATTTAATACTTACATTCAAACATAGTTTAATGCATTATTAGATAAATAATCGATTGAGTGATTGGCTAAAAACTAATTCTCTACAGATCCATATGCTTTACATTTTAAAAAAAGTATGAAACAAAATGATAGTTGTGCTATTGTTTATTTGACAAATTAGATGACGATAAGACTACTAAGCTTTAATACATTATTATATAAATTCATATTACTTTGTATGCCTTATATTTTATAAGTAATGCAATTTATATATAGATAAACTTATAAAAACTCAAAACACAACATTCTAGCCAGTAAAATCTCAGACATATTGCCCATAAAATTACGTGTGGAGCTATTACAAAAAAGATAAATGCATGATATAATAAAGATAAATTGTATTCTTAAAAGCACATTTCATTTCACCTCGACTTTTTGAAATAATAAAAAAGCTCCATAAGAAGTATGCGGTATGAATTATGAAGAGTAAAATTTTGTTACTGTTTCCGGATAATTGGGCGCAGAAAATTGTTTGCAGACGATTGGGCGCACGTACAATGAGCTCTCAATAATTTATATCTACCTCAGCATGAGAACGATGACGAAAAGTTGGCCTTCACTGACTCATTGATTTCATTATTTCAAAATCTTGGAATGAATGATTGTTTTAAAGAGGCAGGTTAAATTTGCAAGGTAAATATATCTTTTGTTGGCATATGTATGGTCATTATTTTATATCACATTGAGGTACATAAATTTAAAAATGCGTTTCGTGATGTTTATATTCATAATTCACTTCTACCTTCACTAAACACTGTATCCTTGCTTCTTCTATCTGATAGTATATTCACGCGCACACACGTACATAGACGTAGCCGTAAACCGTACCGTAACAAACGTGACACTGTGTAAAGCGGTGATAAAAGAATCGGGACTCAAACGTTAAGCCAAAGGGTCAATATAATCGTGCGATTTATTTTCGTATCAAACATTATATACAAAATTTTCATCGGATTTTAGGAGGTTTTAATTTACGATTGTTTTGAATGTAATAATTTACACCCTGCTTTCATAATAAGACCGTTCGTAATAACTATGGAAGTACGTTTAATTAATTAGTTACTTAATAGGATTTCATTGCAACATACTGTTTTAATATTGTATAACTCCAAAATTACCAAAAACTGATAAATAATATATTTTGGTCCATTTCAAATAAAGTGCTTACGTGTGTAATATAATAATTAATTCCGTTTATAATCCGGTAATATAATATATATAGATATATACATGATTAACCCCGTGTAAATGAGTAATTAACTCAATATATTTTTAAAATTCTATATATCTATCAATATCATTTTTTTAGTTGTCATATTGTCGCAGATTGATAAACGCTTTTTCTTGTAATTGTTAAAAATTAAAATAATCAAATATGAACGATTCAATACTAAAAGTAATTAATAGTTGAATAGCAACCAATCGTTCTAATTGACAGTATGGTTGAGCTTAAGGTAAATTTCTATCGAATACCGTCAAATTAAAATGTTAATATATCACGTTAATGAGTCTTTATTACAAAACTCCAATATGCAAGATATATAAAATACAACCTTTAAAAAAAAACAACCAAAGTTATGTACGTAATATATGTGGGTAATATATGGTTTGATAATTCTTAAAAGCGGAGAGAGACTTACAAATCTTAGTATAAATCGGTGCGTAAATACATTTTTATCAATTATTTTTAACTTCTTATAATTAATGTGTAATTTAAATAATTATAATGTACTCCCTGAGTTTAATAATTCAACTAAAAGAACGAATGCCTAACATATATATTGTTTTTTGATTAGATAATTTAAAAAGCTTTTTTCGTGCTTATTATATCGAACGTATGAAAAAATTCAAAGTATGGCACAAAAAAAATACTTTTATCGGAGTCTAATATTTTTACTTGAAGGTATTTTGTTACGCGATTATCAACAAAAAAAACTTACAAAGCTTTTTTCATTTTTTAATTCTATCAAAAAAACGTAAAATATTTCGTTTGTTTATCATTATTAAAAAAAACGATACTTCATATACCGCCGCTATTTAAGCACAAGGTATTGACTCTTAATTTTTTGAAAAGTTATTTCATTTGAGAATCATAATGTACATAACTATATACACCTTCTGCCCTACGGAATGAATTCGCAAATGCCGAATTATTATCGAAATTCAGCTTTAGATAAAAGACTGCGTGAATATAATATAACCACACTTCTTGTAAAATACAGACACCATATGTTTGTATTTTACATACGTTTATTTATTTCCCTGGTATTCTCAGTCGTACACCTGGCCTCGCGAGACCGAGTGTATACACGTGCACATAAAATTGTGTGAATCATTTAACTTTTGAGGTCACAGGTTACTTCACAACAAGAAAAACTACACTTTGTATAAAAATACTGCTGTGTAGATGTATTTGCTTAAAGTTGGTTATAATTGGCGAAAGAGGAAGGAAAATAGTTACGCCACATCATTGAATAGAGTATATTTGACGGCTCTCGAAACAAAGTTGCCAGACAGTTGTTTTGTCAAAAATGAGTCAGATAACTCATCGTATGTAGTTGGCAAAACCACATATGGCAATAAATTAAATTCAATTAAAATAGAGTAATAACGCGTAATGTATTAAAGAATTAAATTCGAGTTTGTAACAAATCCATTATTAAGCAGACCAATCACTGTGATGTATTATGCCTATTTTAGTTTAGCGCTTATACATGAATAATATTGATGCGAAACAAGCCTGGTTGTTTTCAGTTTTGCACATAATAAAAACGATTTTTTTTTCAAAATGGCAAATGAAAATGAAAGTCACAAAATTACAATAAACTAGTTAAATGGTACCAATTAAAACATTTAACATTACTTCCTTAGAAGCTCTACCTATAAACAGAATTAAAACGTTTTTTATTGGTTTGCCTAACATTTTACGATTATGAAAACTGCCGCCTATGTTTCCAAATGTGTACTAAAAATATAAAAGGTATTTACAACAACAAAATCTAAGCTTCTTCTAAGTCGCAACCTTAAAATAAACCACGACAGATTTTTGTTTGCAGGCAGTTACAGTCAGTAAACATACTATAAATATATTTTATCAACAACGTGCCTTTGATCGTTATCTAAATATTATACTATTCATTACTCCACTAATATGTTCCCAGATTTATAACATCTCGAAATTATGAGCTGCAAAAAGAGAAATCATTACAAGCACCAATAAAAAAAATACTTGAATCGATTAAAAATAATGTAGGCTTTAAAGGTTTTCAATCGGCTTAATTTTAAGTTGCTTTAATATGTCGTGACGCCAGGGTCATTAGGTTTTTATTAACCGTGTACTTTTATGGCATTAATTAATTTTGGAACCATTAAACTTCTCTGTTATTTAGGCAATACACTGATTTCGCCATTAAACCGTATAATATCCCTTACTTTATTTTTACTTTATGGTGTTTAAATACTTGTTTATGTATCTTATATGAGCATAGAAAATATCAATGTTCTTATGCATATAAATATTAGAAAATACATATTTCTTTTTTACGTCAAATTTATTTTTAATTCATGAAATCTTCATACTTGAATATTTTATAATCATTATGAATCTGCTGTATTTGAGCCCATGGCATCTATCGAATCCGCTTATCATTTGGTTACCGAGACGAGAGATGTTTTTTTTTACTAAAACTAAAAATATATTTGTATGCTATCTTTACATGTTCATTATTTTAGACGTATTAATTATAGTGTAATTTAGTACTTTTAAAAAAATAAACTTGTACTTTAAACACGTCGAGATTAAAATACTCTGTATTTTTTACCGTGTGGCAAATAACAGAATGACGATTTAAGAGCAAATTATACTCAACAAAATACATTATTTTAAATGGTTTTTGGATTGTGCATTGTGCAAGTCCATTTATGTAAAATAATCAAGTACAACAAAAAACTTTGTGAATGTGTATGTTACTGTATGGAGTTGGATGGCATGTATGGGTGATTTTACGTAAATTGTTTGTGAGTTGTGTGCGTTATGTGTGCTATAGAAAAATTAAATCTGAATACAATGGCATCGAATTTTTTTGGCTATTGGTGGAGTTAGCTAGTTTCTAGATCAAGCTATCGATATGCGAAAGTTGTTGTGATCGTTTAGTGATTACTTTCATGACTTAACATATTGTAAATCACATTTCGTAGAATGAAAACCAATTCACGCGTTGAAAGGTTGACTGTAGCAATATTCGTTCAAAAAACGTTCACGTCCGTTACAGCATAGTAAACAAGTCAGTAATGGTTCCAAAGATACAGTACATGGCTTATTTGTTAGATTTTTACGTGTATACAACGTTTAAATAAATACAAGTGTTGAATAATGTATGGTTTCGAACAAAGTTCGCTCACTTTAAAAAGCTAAAAGCGACAAGAATAACATATTCAAATTTATTTCATTGAAGAACTTACTTAAAGTACAACAATGTGTGTAAACCACCATCGATCGTTCTATATTAAATATAAAAGGATCAAATATTCCACCGGGATACGATAGAAATACACGTGGTAAATAAAGCTCCAGAATATTTTAAAGTTACCGCAAAAACCAAAAACACAAAAGCTGCGATGTTCTCTAGAGTGAATAACGGTTTTAACATTTTTGTGTGACCAGTATTGTTTATCTATATGAACATACGTGATCGATAGCAAGCACACTAAAAAAGACATTTAACGCTCAACGAAGGTGCTGTATTTTTTAAGCTTGTGAATTTTTTTTTAAATAAATGTTTGAACGTCGAAAATAATACGCATTGTTCTTTTTACCCTACGGCGAATATTATATTTAGCAAACGGTACGCATAATTTAAATCATAGGTTGGCAACTTTTTGTTGTAAGAGGGCCAAATAGGTTTCGTTGAGATTTATGCGGGCCTCACTTGGGCCATATGTCATTACAGTACGAGCCATACCAAGACGCCTCGTGGCCCGCTGGTTGCCGACCGTTAATCTAAATAGTATTTCTGAATTCAGTACATATAATTCTTTCTATAGAATAATTATTGAAAACTCCGCTTAATCTCTACAAAGTAAATGACTTTAAGGTCATTTATCATGCACAGATATTTTACTTTACTGCTTTGGTGATAAACTGCCGACTAGTAGGCCAATCGTTTACAGGTCAATTAGGAGGTCAAAGTTTTAGTCTTTAAAGTTTTAGATTTTGGCCAACGATAAATCTAGGGTACCATATATACCTCGAGGGCTATAAGATATAGTGCGAGTCTCAACTGTTTCAAAGTGCAAACTTCAGAGCTTAGTAAATGCAATATATTATCTATCAAATCCAATTTTCAGTCCATTCGATATATTCTCAATGAACTATAATATTTTTGTTATTTTTAATTTCATGAAGTATTAAGACATATTTTCACATTATGGAGATCTACATACGCTATCCTCGGAGTGGATATTTTCAAACTGGATAGATTAATATGCTCCACTCTCGGAGCGAACATATTATAAAGAATATTGCTCAATAATGTAAACATCTTAACATTATAAACTAATTTTATAGCATAAAAGCTCTACGATTATGTAGGTGCTAGTTATCAATCTTTATATTTGGCATTTTTTATTATGGTTTTCTTAATTTTGCATACGTTAATGTGTTTTCAGTTTATAACTGATATTCAATTGATTTCATATAAAAAGATTATTAATTTGGATATTTAACATGAAAATCATTATAATTTATTGCAATTTGATATATTTCAACACAAATATTTGAACTAACCGCTTTTCTATATGTTATACCGATTCAAATTTTCTACCTATAGATATCCCATTAGTAAAACAAAAAACACCAGCCATAATAAATCGTTGATACAGATAGTATACATCGATACAATTTTGGGAGTAGCGAAATTTTCCCTTTTTTTTCATTGTTAATCGGAAAAATTTTCCCGTGTTTATATAGGACTAGATCATGAGCAAAGAAAAGTGACCGATTGACAGATATTTTAATCAGATCAGTGATATACTATCTTAATAAACTTAAATTATCCGACGAGTTATCGATTATAGTTATCTTATGTCTCGTTATGTATTCCTTTTTTACAGTATTACGTCTCTTAACACTTAAAACTTTTAAATAGTTATTGATATTTAACTGACATATATAATATTTGCGTTCAAATGAATCGTAGATTAACAATTATTAACAAAATTTTAATCATAAAAGTCAAAACAATGACTGAATATAAATATAACGTAGTAATAAAATTGTTGAGAATAATCACTTACATTCAAATGCATTCATAAAAATATTGTTCAAAACACAGCAATACTTCATATACCATACAGAAAAACATTCTTCTTCATCTTCTTTTGCCATGTTTACTCCCAAAGTGGAGCATATGGATCTCCACAATGTGAAGATGTCTTGAGAGATTATTTTTCTCAACTCAGTGAGCATCCAGTCCTGTATTTTTGGATTTTTTAAATTCAACAGATGTTGAATCGAACTCGCATTCCCCGGATTGCTAGCCGTGCACGCTGCCAACTACGCTACCAGGGAGAGAAAAATATACAAGATATGAAATCAAATTCCGTATTTTTCTTATATCGACTGCATTTAAATATCAAAAATATTAGTGTATGTAATAGTAACATAAAACGTATATGGAATTTGACGTAATACTAAGTGATTAGGTGATAGAATAGAGCTTTTTTCACCGTCTGTAAAATTTTTGATATTCGAAATATTGTTTTATTATTCTGTGAGTTTTTTTTTTTTGTATGTGTGGTATTGAAAACCTTTTGAATGACTGGTTAAGGATCGCTGGTTTAGAAATGATACTGTGAATCTACAGCTTTTATTTTAAGCTTGACGTGAATTTTAGACGTGCAAGATTGGCAGAAATGTTAGCTGACGTTTTCAGATTTGAAATAAAATACAAATAATGAAGAATGTGCAAATAGGTGAAACTTTTAGATGATAATCGAGACAGTTGGAGCTTTACTCGTAGACGATAACGCCCGAGAAAAAATATTTTTCCATCGACTTTATGCCGCTGTTATTTCTAATTATTTATTTATCTAATGTGTGAACTTTAAGTTCCAGGTTAATATGTATGTTTCGTACCGTTTTTTTGGACCCAAATGTGCTGTAGGCTTAATTTGGGCATACGAATGTCCCCAGTAACTGTTATAGTATTGCCTTTGGTGTCCTCAAAGAAATATGAACCAATAATGACGCTGGCCAAAACAGCGTAACATACAGTCACTCTGTAAGTATTGGTAGACCAATTACTGATTTTCAGTGCCCCAACAGCGGCTATTTTGTGTATTTATAAAATTATCCAAGTCAAATTGCGCTCGTCACTCATAACGTCGTTTTGTCGAAATTCGAACAATTATAAAACTAAAATTTTTTATCGATTTCATCGAGTTTTTCCGGCATTAGATATTCCATAGTAAATTATTATCGACCACTCTTCACAACTGTAAAATATTAATTAAAAAATGGCAGCCGAATTAAAATAGCGTCCAAAAAAATGGCCTGTGACATAAAACGCACTCTATATTTAACTCTTCATACTTTTTGATGGATAGTGAATGATTGATATTTCTATTTTATTTTATTTCCCATTATTAAGTCATGATCCTTTGTGTATTTTTCATCAAAACAGATTTAATTATTTTGTATTAAATCTAAGACCAGCGTGTGTGTATTTGATGATGTTTTACATGTTTAACTAGACGTTTATGGTCTAGCATCAAAAATTTTGGTACATTAATGGATGAATTTAAGAATGAAGATTCTTTCCAATAATCAAGATAAAGAATTTCATTAACTAAAACGATATTAATGCTGTAGTTTCAATGCGTTTTTTGTACGCTCCAAACGTGAGACATGTTTGTCTCCACAGAGAAAAGTCTTAATTTCTTGGTCACGTTTAAATTTCCTATACCATTAAGAACTCTATTGCATTTGTTGAATTAAATTTACACATACAATAGACCAAATTTAATGAGTATTTAAATGATTTTAACAGTAAACATTAATGTAAATCATGCAAAATAATAAATCTGTTGAATAAGTAAATGGTAAAACTTTTTAACGCATTTGTAATCAAATCAAATTATATTTATTGCGAATTTTTAGGTTTTAAAATAAATTTTATAAAATATTTGGCAGTCACAACTTTAAAATTAAAATATTTTAAGTCCTAATTGCTCCCAGCTTTTTCACCAATTAAGCATTTTGGATCCCTTCCGTAGGAAGAACTCAGCCTCTCTTCAATTATAAGTTGAGGCTTATTTTACCAATTATTTCTATTCTACATCAAATACAATAAATAGCTCTTCCTTTTTCTTGCTAAACTTGTTAATTTTCTCGTCTAATTTTGCAAGACTTGTCGTAAAATATATTTTACACGTTATAAAATTTACATCATTCAAGTACTTAAATAACTACATAAATTGCAACCAACGTCACGCTGAATATATTAATACTTTAAAGTGTATGTATTTCCAGCATAAAAGTGTAAAGTCAATGAAATTATTAAACCATATTGAAAGAATCTTAATATTTTCGTGTTATATTAAAATAATTGTAAATATTTTAATAACACATAAATCTTTATCATACTTTTCAATTACTACAAAAATTGATCACACCAAATCGACGTATTGTTGTTTTCTTCTTAAATATGCAGATGAAATTACCAAACTGGAAAACTCTGTCGTAGGTATTGAAGTAATCCTCAATATCCTACACACAAATTCATTTCGTATTGGTTAAAGAATCAATATGAAAAAGACGAACATCGTGTAATTTTAGATATTTGTAATAACGGGAAATGGCAATTCACAAAATGTAAAGTTATTCGAATTTGAGCTAGAAATAGCTGGTTCACCCTTAATCTTTATTTTGAACGTCCGGGTATGTATACCCGTTGTTTTAAATATATAAACTATACACGATAAAAACCAAATGCCGCCTGGTCGATGCATTTATTTTGTCCATATTACGGTTACGAATCATGACACCTAACAAAGATTCAATACTGCCATATACTAAGCTTTGGCAAGGGATGGTTGTGTCGAATTTTAGAATTTAGTTAGTTTGACCTCATTTGGAATAAAGAAACGAGAAAACTTATCGTAAAGACATTTAGAATACACTTGCAACGCTCGCTGGACCTAGCACAAGTCCATTTCCTTAAGTCAACTAGAAAAAAAATCACTAGTGAAATTACTGATGATGATGCAGTTAATAATACTGGTTGACGACAGGGATTTTTGGAAGTACCATGTAATGTTTGTTTGCCTAACACAACAATATACATTTAATACAATATGCTATTTGAAACTGGATAGTATAATTTATACTTTTAAATAGGATAATTGTTTTGCTTAATTGTTTATGTAATTCGATTTAACTAAATTCTCGTATTAAATAAAATAAATATCAAAACATATTGTTTTACAGATAATATATAACCACCTGTACCGATAAAGTTTAAATTCAGTCTTTTTGGCTTTAATTATAACGATATGTTGGAAATATTAATTAAACTAATATACAAACAAGCTTTATTAGTAATATATCAGTTTGGGAGCATTATGTTGGAATACCAAAAGTTCTTCGTTTTTAATCCATAGCATTTGTGCTTCAATATTGAAACGTTATAAATTTCTAGTTAGCTAACAGTGGCGGCAAAAGCTCAGAGCTTTTTATTCAATGACAATTAATTTTCATACTGAATCGTGAAAAGCTTTTAATTTATTGTAACACTTTGTATGGATTATAAAATATAACATCGACTGTAAAAAGGAAAAAGGATGTGACCGAAACAGAATAAATTTTACTGAAAACACACAGAATGTCTATTCAGTGATTTTAGCCACAGTCAAAATATTAAATAGACAACGCTGAAATGCATGAAGACTCAAAGTAATGTTTTTTTTTACCCAATCCGATATTAATTTATTAAGAAAAACCAATAAAATTGATATTGTGGAAGTCTTTTTTCTGGTCAAAAATTTCACAAATCATCCTTTTTTAAAACTCTAAAGCAAAATTTAACTAATGATTCAGTGATTGCAGCTTATATCGTTTCACAGAACGTTTATTAAGTTGTATACATAATTATTACCGAAAAAAAAGCGGTTTCAATAAAACTGAGGGTTACGTCTTTTTGCATTTCCACAGTCGATATGTAGCCATACCAACTTCTATAGTAACCATTACTTTATAAATATAGTTAGTACTATTGACTATTATTTTATAAAGTGTCTCAAAATGAGCGCATATTTTAGATTTACCACCATTAATACTCTGCAAATTTTTCACCATGCTTAAAGTAATTTTTGTCATAGTCTCGTCGCTGTTCAATTGTGTATTTTTGAATAATTCAACCTTAACACAAACAGACAAACATTTTGTCACGGAATATGTTTAAAAAATAACCCATTTTTGGATATCATTTATTAAAATATATTTTATAGTAGCCAATCTAGTATAAGTAAACTTCGTGGAACGTTATATTCAGATAAGATATTTTGAAAATTTAAGCCTTTTTTTTTAGTTTATTTATGTTTTTAAATACATATATGCGCTAGTTTTTCATACACTTTATCAACGTCAGTGACTTGCCTGCTTGGAAATGATAACAAAGTCACAAGAATAGAAAAATTTTCTTCATAATTTACACAGCATATTTAAATAATAAAGCAATGCATAATTATTTTTTAATCTTCTTATTCTTATGTTTATATAAATACGTAATAATATAATTAATTTTACAGTTTGTAAGCTAAATATTAATAACTAAACTAATTTACATTTTTGAACGTATCGTATTTGTTAATAGCTGCATATTCGAGATTTTTTTTTATCATATCTATTTCGTAAGACAACATATGTATCTGTACAGTGTACTTATGATCACTATATAGTATATAAATATATGCTACATAAATACGATCTTGGGATTTTTTTTCACGTTAATTGTCAGCCAATCGCATAACTCATTGCGCATCAAATCCTAATTTTACACATTTGATTTTTTTTAATCCAACACCTGCGAGCTTTGAATCTTTTATCTTTGAAGTTTGCACACTGTTTTCTTAGTCACCAAGGGACAACCATTACTATTTTATTTGTTATAATAACTACAAATATGAAAATAACACAATCGATTGATAGTATTTTTATCATATTCATTAGAATGAGAATCACGCAGTGCACGCCAACCAAATATTGGAAGGCTGCTTTTTGGACACGTATGGCACTTTGAAGAGCGTCTCACGTTAGTTACGCCACGATAAATGCCCGCATAACAAGTGGCCGGTAGTGGAGGGAAAAGTTAGAATTTTTATCATATTTATCATCCCAAAAAGTCGCTTTCGTTGTATAAGTTTGATAGGCGGTATTAACATTAGGCCATTCCCATAGTAGCGACGTGAAAGTACTAATTTAATTATAATTGAAAATTTTCCTTCAGTAGTTAAAACATTAATCACTATTCGCACATACCTCATCGCTCATTTTAAACACGAAAAGGGTATAACCAATTGGTATTCATGTTAGATCGCCCAACCATTCGAACAAGATTATTAGCATATAACTTGAGGTCGTACATAAATAATTTCTAAAAATCTTTATTATAAAATGCGATGGAGTATTTGAGACAGTTTTACGATTGATGACAAATCGAATTTCACCAATTAATTTTGAAACCGAGTGTCACTCGTATCAGTAATCTGTGAATATCATTTTCACAAATTGTTTAAATATAATGCTAGAAAGCGTAACAATTCCAATGACATATTATTCAGTTAATCACATTTTTGCATTCAGTAACCAGTGTATTTTTTGAGGTGCCATTTAATGTAAGAAAACATAATTATTGGTAACACTGATAACACCGATTTTATAAGAATTTATTGTCACTTAATTACTTCAACCCATTGTGCAACTATTTCTATTTCTATTTTTTATTATTAATTGTGGCCTTCAAACCAGCAATATGCAACATTGAAATGCACTTATTTACCTCTTGTATATTGAGGAATAATAATTAACGGAATATCCAAAGCAGATTTTTTTTTAAAAGCACCTTTAAAAGCTCTGTACTGCAAAAAAAGTTCATGTGGATTACAGTGAAATATTTTGAATATATTTTTTTCTATAATAATGTAAATAAAATCAGGTTAAACGTTAATTTTTTTTTTTGCTTTATAAACAAATTGAAACTATACGTCTTGGTTATGATATTTCAAATAAAATATAAGAACTTTTCTGGCTTATAAACAAAGCTGCTTATATGAATATATTTCTCATACATGCGTGCTTTCAAAAGTCTTCATTCTTGTAAGATTTTCATTCATTTTGAGAGAAAGGAACGGGGTTAAGTTTCAGAAACAAGCACTTTACCGCTACCAACTACTTTCATATACACGGTATTGCAAAAAAACATTTTTTTGCTGAAATATAAAGAAATAACTTTTGAAGATTGCTTCAAGTCTGATTTAACCGTTTGTTCTTTTTTACAATTTTTTTACTCTGCGAAAAAATAAGCATTCAAATTTACGAGATAGTTACAATTTGTTCTAAACCACTGATTTATTTTTGAAGTAATAATCTTTTGATTTATAATTTTTTTAAATGCATGTTTTATCGATCCTTTAAATAGTTCACTAAAACCTAAATACACTTATTAACTGATAGTTTTCTAAATGAAACTATATCTATCATAATATATTACAATACTCAACTTTTTAATATGTCCGCTCCAAAAGCGGCGCATATTAATCTACGCTACCAAATAATCGTATAGTATATATATCTCCACAATCTGAAGACATATCTTGGCAGGTTTTCTTCACGAGAATTTTCAAACAATTGCTTAACTCACTGGGTAGAACTTTTGTCATTTCAAATTTTATTATTTATAATGTATGTTCTACAATTTATTAGTGTTACATAAGATACGGTCTACGTTGATATATTTTTATTTAACTACGAACGAGAGCAAAGTATTCCTTCACAATGTTCATTAGATTAACAAAATACTACACATGTTGTATACGGCCAAGTTTTAGAATAAGTAAGATAGACCACTATGAACAAAATTAATTTTAATAAATAACAATGAATTTGAATATAGACCAGGCAAAGCTGACCAATGAAACTAGATGTATGTATACATAAGTATTATAAAATTTGAGTGCTTCAACGATAAATATACAATACTTTATTGATTACGTAAGCAAAGACACGAGTAAAATTGTTAATTATAACTAATCTTTAGAAAATTGTCTGTTAATATTTGTTTTTAGTTGGGAACTTTTTTCCGCAAAGTAACTGTGAGATGTATTTTTTTATATTGTAGTATACGCTTTCTATTATAATTTATATTTCGACAATCTCTCTTAGCCCAGACTTAACTGATTTTTTTTTAGAGGAACCACTTGCCAACACTCTTATTGGCTCAAGGCAGTGCTGTCAACATACAACTGGTATATTGTCTCGTGCTACTCTAAAAATACTATCTGTAATAATTTATGAACAATTGAATTCTTATTTAGTAATAAAGCACATACTGGTAAGATGACGACTGTTATTTTAAAATTGAGTATTTTTTTAAACATTCTTCTTCAAAAACGGATTACACGAATCATTAGTGTGAATATACTCACGCTAAATAAAATATATCAATATTTGCAATGTGAATGTGACAGGTTTTTTTCATGAGATTTGGTTGTCAGCTTTAAAGCACTATATATGGAGTACACAACCACCATATGGCGCTTTCAAAGTTCACCAAGCCAATTGCTTTTAACCCTCATCTTATTTCCCGCCAGATCTATTATTTTGGATATTTTTCTTTCTTATAAAATATACGACCCTAAGTGAACTCTAATTATCGAAGAAAATTAAAAAAAAAAATAAAGAAAGAAAGTTCAATTATTATATAATTACCATATTATAGATCTACAAAGTGTGAATGCCCTCTCCATAAAATTAAGCATATGGATCTTCGCAGTGTGAATGTGACATGACTATATTTTTGACTGAAATTGATGGTCAACCACCTCAAACCACCGGATATTACATGGAGTCTCACATCTTTGGATTTTTCAAAGTCTAGCAGGTATGAGAATTAATTTATGATTTTTAACGTAACATAAGAGAGCTTAACTAATTGTATTATGTATCTATCTCCTCGCTAAGAAACAATAAAAAAGTAATATTACAAATATGTTTGATAAATATACTTTTATAATACGTGCATTATATTTTTAAGCGATGAAGTCTAGTAGAGATTAAACCTTGCCGAATCTGTGTACATAAAATATTATTTAAACAGTTTACTAACATATTGATACAACAATCTGCTTTATTTACTGAAACATATCTGAAATGGGGATAATAACCTATCTAATAACGGATATTTGATAAGGAACACCAAATAACACACAATTAATTAACATACAATGGGAATGAATAAACCATTTACGTTCGTTATGATTTCCGTAACCAAATTTCAAATACATATATTTTAATTATCAGTATTAAATTTAATATGTTTGTTATTTGCTCTTTATATGAACAGACACAATATTACAATACTGAATTAAAAAAAACTTTATTACATTCGTATTGGTTGCTCAATTTCTTGTGGAAATTCCAAAAGACTATGTGGAAAATTCCACTTCGGTATCGTGTCCACAAAACTTACTTCCGAGATATGTAATTTTGAACTTTGAACTACAAGACGTTTTATGGATGCTATGAAACTCAAGTAATTTAGAATCTTTCAAGTATTGAAGAATGACTTAGTTATACTTGGACTTAATGAAATGTCTGTAAAAGGCAGAAATAGTGTACTATTTTATGATTACACAGTAGCACTAGACACTTTCAATCCTTATGAGTTATTGCTAATAGGTTCAACTCCCATAATAGTATGAAAATTTACATATATTACCGATCACCATATTTACGCCGTTTTATTTCTTATTCAAAATATGAAAGTTTCAAATAGATATGTTATTCACCACCCACGTGATAACTTAGATTTTGCGTCTATCTTAAATTAAATTCTATGTCTATGATATTTAATCTATTTGTTAATGGCACGCGGTGGCCAAATAGTAACTATATGCTTTTCAGCGTTAGAAGATGCAGATTTGATTTCAATATTTGTTAAGTTTTTAAGAACACATAAATGCAAAAGTGGATTTATTATGGATTGAGGAAATAACCAGCAACCAATTCTTATCGTCTTTCGTCTCCCCGGTTAGCGCAGTTGGTAGCGTGCGTGACTAGCAATCCGGGGAATGCG
>JAGVSQ010001645.1:0-27173 GCA_022683975.1 Rhyacophila evoluta | reverse complement strand
TGTGAGAATGATTGAAAACACGGGATTTCGTGTGAAATAAATTAAAATATATTACAGTCATACAAAGTTCCGTGTTTTTTTTTTCAAAGTTTTGCATGGCGGTCACACGGATCCCTTGTGAGTTTTATCGCCCGGAATTTGTGATTTACATATCCCCGATAACCGAGAAGAGGTTAGCATGTACGCTACGGAGCCAGATATTGCGGGTCCAATTCTCACAGCTGCTGTATTTAAAAAATCTTAAGATACAGGACTGAATGAACAATGGATTGAGCAATAGGGTGTTCTGTTTTGGTGAAAAAAATCTTGACAATGCGGTGGTCCATTTCTTTTTGGTCATTCCAACACTCGAGATACATGTGCTTTACTTACGGAGCTGACATGGTATGGAACGGACAATAAGTTATATTACACGAGGAAAGACGTGAAATAGATTTATTTGGAGTGTTTTACCGACAGGATGGGAATTGAAAAAACGCGGGAATTCCCGGGAAGAACTCACTAGCCAGTACTCACACATAAAATAAAATTTTAATACTGCAGACGTTTATGTCTCGCTTCAGCGCAAAAATAGTTTATTATCTTATCGTGTATTCAACACAAGTTATAAAAGTAGCAGACAAAGTGCTGTAAGCGGAGCCATAGACGTCGCTGAATATGCTATGTTGCTTTGGGAATATTCCCAACGACCATTCTACTGGGAATACCCGGGACCCAAGAGATATGCAATGGTCACAGATTTATTTTAAAAGCTGGTCGGCTAAAAAAGTGATTACGTTCGATGAAAGTACGTGAAAACGGATATCTATTGAGTCTAAAATGTCTTTATCTAGTAGCGTATAGATAAATATAATAAAGATTTAGAAATTATACGTATAAATCATTAAAATGAAGATCGGAGATCGGACATATTAAATAGTGAGCTATAAAAAGAATATGATAAAATTTAACCGAAAATGTAATAAAGAAATAACTGACTTTACTGGAAAAGATTTAAAATGATTGCGAGATAAAAATTCAATTAGGCGATTCAATTTTCTACAGCGGTTGTATAAAAAAATACTGCATAAATTTAATATTGAGAATATGTATATAAAAGAAAACTTAATGATATTATTAAATTAACGCGATTGGTGATTGTGGAAAAGCTTCTATCTTCTTAACTTAATTGTTTCTTCAGAGATAAAAATCGTATTCGTCTCTATTTTCATCTGCTCCAAAAGTGAAACAAATGGAACTATTACACATGGCGTCTCCAAGAATTCCTGTCGTCAGCCAGTACACTTACGTCCTCTCATGTCATTCCTGCATTCTGTATCCCCACCGAGTACAATCTGTAGATAGTATTTCGAGCCTTCCAGGGCGGAAAAATAGAAATAGAATACACAGGCCAGGTTAAAACTCTTGAGGTATACCTAACACGTCGCAGCTTCAATCATTTAATAGTGACTGCATAATCCGTTCCTTTATTTATTCGCTATAAACGAAGTCACACCACCGTATCCCAGAATCATGATATATCTTCTTAAAGCTTGGTTTTCGTTTGTTTTGTGTCTTTATTGGGTGCCGTGATTTGCAAACGTAGAGCAGCATTGACAGAATGCATGCGTTCAACATGCGGCAAAAATGACAGATCATATAAATATTAAATGAATGTATTTAGTTATATTACGTCAATTTCAAGTAACCATGACTGTAGGTGCAAGACGGTGGATTAAAAAAGGCGTAATCACTCTCAGCTATCTGGCAGATTATATTAATCAAATAATTAGCAGTTCCCTACAACATGAAGATGTTTCCCTCTTTGAACCACTATCGGCACTTCTGGCCAATTTTCCGTGACACATTTAAAAGGTTGTCTGTCTCAAATTATAGTTATCAGTTATATGCACGCAGTTACTTATAGAATAAAATGTAATATGCTATGTTTTTGTATTATTTCTACATTATTTTATTTTTTGTCAGCTGGTATTGGTGACAGATGTAGAAGTGGTTTATTTGGGCCGGGTGTACGTAAACTAAATACAAATTCAGCTAAGTATTGTGTAAATAATACACGACTATAATAAATAATGCAGCGTGTTACAAAGCAATCTATTTCTATTACATGATCAACCTCGAAATAATATTATACGATTGATAATTATTATTGATTAAAATCACATATCTTATACTGTTTTATAGAAAAACGTGCTTTTTGTGGTTGATGACTTTTAAAATTAATAAGTTTCAATGAGAAGGTGAGTGAATAAAAATAAATTGCTTCCGAAGCATAATTAAAAAAATATATGATCAATAAAAATAGTATACCGATGTAAGTTCAATATTAGTATTACCACGACTAAACAAGCAGTCATCGAACAGGTGTTTTGTTATTTAGTGAAATATGTTTATTAAACTTAAATTTTAATTGGCTTTTCGAAAGGTAATCCACGTGTACAGAAACACAGGTGCGTATATACACAAAATTCATTAAATCAGCAATTCATTAAAATTATTAGAACCATAAGTAACATATCACGAATATAAGCTAAATCAATGTGAGTTATAATTCCAGTTAACAAAATGTCAAATAATAATAGAATAACAATTTAACAATTAGGATAGATTGTGGCTAAGATACGAAAATGTTTGTCGATAGCCATTTCGGAAATCACTACATTTTTACTACGCCTGTGTATGCCATGCCCACGCGCTTCTACATCTCACGACATCGGAGGTCGCAGATTCAAATCCGTGTGTGGATGTGTCTGTGATAGCAATGAAATTAATAATTAAAATTAATTAAAATATTTTTTTGTAAACATAATATTTTTTACACATTACAGCGAGTGTGTGCCAGTCGAAATATTATAGTCATCAAGTGTTGAAGTTATAATTTAACGTATTAATTAATATTAGGAAATAAATACAACCATAGACTTGCGATTGAAGATACTATGAAATTGGAAATAACATAAAATGACATGCAAATATGGTTGATTCGAAATAATAATAAAAAAAACAATTCGCCAGTCTGTTCTATTTAATAATATAAAAATTAAAATTAAGTACCCAGAAAGTTTGAAAATAGGAAACTAGATCAAAGCTCCTGTGTGATAAAACGCTAAACGAACAATATATGTACATAATTCTACGGATTATTTAATCCTTACAGAGACTGCTCTTAAGACCTCTATCAAAACGAAATAAGAAACTTAATAGAGAATGACAAATGACTCAACCTGTTGTTGATATTATTATGGTAATATAAACAACGTTGAAGAGATGAAATACACACGGATAGATCGGTATTTTAAGAAGTGAATAGAAGAAGGAATGCTGGAAGCTAAAAATAATAAATGAAATATAATAACAGTGTTTTTTTTAAGGTTTATCTGGGTTTATTGTGAAAGGTTTTGTGTAATGTGTAATGTAAGGCAATAAAAGAGAATGAAATTAGAAATAAATACGCGGAACCGTCCCGATATATTTGATATCTCTGGGAATTTAGATTGTATAGTACATACATAATAAAGACGACATGAAGAATTTTCGATTTGGAGTTTTACGAGTATATCACTTGCATATGAATAGTATTGTTTTCGGTGAAGTAGAGCTGGTATTTTTATACAAGTCATTTAAATTATATTTTTTTTATATATTCATAGATTTTTTAATAGACACGTTTAGATATATAAGTAGACTATTAGAAATACTTATTTTTTGTTAGAAAATTTACGACACGAAAAAATTACGCAAGTTTTGTTTTTACCAAGTCCGCTCGTACATATGAATGGCATATTATGGATATCTAATGTTAAAGCCTTGGCTTATTTATGCAATTACAGGACTCGAACCAGCGATTCGCAAGCTTCTAGGATCATCAACTTAAAGTCCACATACTTTATATATATATATGGTATCGTTAAATTTAATGTTTTTGATATATGATAGAAAATCATTTATAAGATTTTTTTCTTGTAAATTGTCTTATTAACCAACAACGTTTACGACAACATGGTGCATGTAAAGCTTCTAGTTTATATCAATATTGCGGACTTCTACCAGCAGTGGACAACAAATAAAGTGAAATGAAGTTGATACCATAATTTAGTCTACGCTAAAATTGAAATGTTGAAAAAGATCTAATATACTTGTACTTGACTGGTCAATTTTATACAAAGATTTAGATTTTGATAATCGAGCTAAAAAAATGAAGTCCTGAATCTTCATGCAACAGCTTGGAAATAGAAATTGCTTGATAGTCACCATATTGATATCTTTCCATCATCATATAAATCCAAATTAAAATACAGCCGTCTGAATGGAATGAAAGCTTGTGGGTGTATTGCATAAAAAGTCCGCATAAAACAATCAATTGGAGCAGACCGCTTATAGAGTGACAGACTGCATCCGGAGCCAGATGAATAGTGAATGAGGCGTTGGGACTGAATTAGGCTGAGGCCAGCCGACCAGGGATTTTGTCTGGAGGAAGGGAAGAATGAAATAAATTATTACGATGCAAGGTGGAACGAACGGAGTGAGAAAAAGCAAATAAATCGATCCATAAATAGCAGTAAAACATTTCACATCTGGATACAGAACTTTGAAGAAATCGATTGTCTAGAAATTTGTGTAACCATACAGAATATGTCGAAGGTCTGCGATATACAATATTTAATTGGGTAAGTGTGGATATGGTAAATTAATAGGTAAAAGCACATGTTGGGCATAACGCAGACGGTTCATAGATAAATACATAGGTAGACAAGAAAACAAAACCAACAAAAGATTAACAGATTATTGAGGAAGTTGAAAATTGTGTGGCGCTTTATTTTGTGTATCATATTTTATTACGTGGCCGAGGGTTAACCGCGCGCGCTTCGATATTAAGGGATACGAATTCGAATCCCACAACTTCCAAGATTTTTTAATGAATTCAAAATACAGAAAGTTAATTCTCAGCAAAAAATGTGCCATGTCTTGAAATTCAGGAATATTATAAATTCTGTTTACGGAGTGAATGTCTTTACATTGTGGAGATCAATCAAAAAAAATGTACCCCATTATATTTTTTAATTAATTCAGTTTTTCCAGGAAATTTAACTTTTTAAGTATTATGAATTGAACACTGGATATCCGACACTTTGGACACCAATCCGATGTAATTTACCGTGTTCCAAGTATTGGCTGGGGTCCCTATCCTTCTAAAGAGTTAAATGTTTGAGGTCGCTTATAATGAAAGTGACTCTTCTTATACATTACATAACATTATATCTGTTTACGTGTATGTATAACTTCCTAGAATTTATTGTCAACCTGATTAGGAAAACCAATCAAATATTATTACAGCAACATGTTAACGTTATGAAAGTAAACGTTACGAGGTGGACTGAAATGAAATTGGGCAGCTCATTCGTTTTAATTAATATTTATATGTAAGTAATATGATCATTATAAAGGTTTTGCCTCCATTATCGCGTATCTTAATGGAATCGAACATGAAATGCGAGTGGTAAAGAAATAAAAAAACAAATGTTAATAAATACGTATTGACTTTTACTATTCCATAATTAAAAAATATATTTTTCGGACTAACACGTTTGAATGAGAATGTAATAGGGATTTAAAATTATATTTATTTAGTATAGAATATCACGAAACAGTCGTAAAGTAAACTTTCGATGAAAGCTTTATTAAGTTGGATGTGTATTTATTAATTTATCTTAACTTTGCTGTAAATCTAGAGCTTTGGAAGTTAGATGCGAATAATAACATTGAAATATACAGAATAAAGTTTTTTTGAAATACGTAAATGAAAAGTATTAAAGAGAAAACCAACGTGATAAATCTTTAAGCCCACACTAGAAAATGGAAATAATAACATCTAGGTAATATAACTTGACGCTAAACTGAAGTATATTTATGTGAACAAAAGTAAAGGAAAAGTTCAAAATGACAGGCATCAAAGTTAAAGTGAGCAGAAGGAGAAACATAAGTGAAATGACTATGAAGAGAAAGATTGGGAGAATATATGGATGCATGGAATGTGATGAACGAATTAAAGAGTACACTTTGGAATGAGGCTAAGTCGTGGTTAGGAATGCATCGCCGAGAAAGAAGAAGAGTATTAAAAATAATATAGGAATGCATTGTGATAGTATAATATTTTATTTTACTCTTTTAGATAATATTACAGCTTATTTGGCTGATTTCAGATTTATCTCACAATATTACATCATTATGATTCATGATCAGTGATTTTACTGAACAGTTATGTAAAAAAAAAGATTAATTGTACAATTATCTTATACAAAACAATGCGTCAGATATTTGATAAATAGCCGGCGAATTCATTCAGCAAAAAGGAGATATTGTAACAAATTGATTTATTGTATCACCTGGCAAAGCGAGAGAGATAAACTAATAATACATCCTCCCACTTCTGTAAGATCGAAATTCGTGACATACGGTAAATAAATATACCTATCTCAATATTATGTTCGCCTAATACTTGAATTCGAAGCGGTATATGAAAATATCATCTCAGACGTCTGCCGACGGAGACTGTTTATTTTTATTATACATTTGAATATCAAATTCTCCCGCTAAATTTTACTCACTTCGAGAGATACTGTCATCCTTTTCTAAAATATATTTATCTCTCTTATTTCTCATGTTGCCCTGGTCGAAAAACCATAACTGCATTCCGTTGCATGTAATAGAATAAACTGCATTGATGCAAGTTTCCTTACAAGACACGACCGATAGAGCACTCGTATTATTTTATTTACCGTAGGCGTGTCCTTGCGTCGCCTACGATTTTAACGGTTCACGAACGATCTTGTAAAGCATGCAATTTATAATGTAATATTTCATTCAACTAGATTGTACATTGCTCCAATTGTTATATGTAAATATAGAAGCTAACAAATTCCAAGTGTGTTCGCGCATTTATTATGCCTCTAGATAATACGAAGTATCGGTTATGACAATAAATAACATAGTCTCCAGATTTCCGGGCACATTTCATAAACGATGAGTGCCATATGGTACAGATTTTGCAAGGAGGGTACTCGAAGGAAGAATTGTATATTCCACAGTGATTTAACAAAATAAGATGAACTTAGACGGAATCTCTTCGTTTTGGCGAGCTAGTAGACCAGGAAATATTTCAATGGTATAATAATTTCTCCTGCGCAAATTATAAGAAATCTTTTAACCATTTAAATACCGGAGGTATTTATAAGGCGGGACCCGGAGGGCCAGCACGTTTTGGTAGCCCAACGAAACTGTTTTTAAAATCAATATAATGTCGATAATTTTTGACACGTCACTGTGCATTAAAAATATTAAATTAGTTAGTAAAAACAGTCAAACTTGGCTAGCTATTAAGTGTTATAGTACAGTGCTTCCCGAATTGGGGGCCGCGAAAATATTCAGTATGAAGTACAAATAACCATTTATGAATATTTTTACACATAACATATTTAGGGAATATATATATTTGAATCTGTTAAATACTAACACATATTTATATGCACCCAGAAGATGATGTAAGCGCATGTGCAAAAATTTTTGGGGGCCGGGAATTAATTCTTTCAGATTTAGGGGGCCGTGACATGAAAGTAATGGGAAACACTGTTATAATACACTGCATATAGACGCTAATTCGCTATGGCTGGCATGCTATGCAAGGGATTATAGAGCACGTTAACGCGCTTATGGCATAGAAACTCAGTTATTAACAGACTTTGCCATCAAATATAATAAGACTTGCTGATAATTATGGTTTTATCTAAAAGTCCAAGTGTTATGTAAAGTCACCACGAAGTACGGGATAAAAGTTGCCCTGAGATGACTCAAAACTTATCATGACATTGTGATGTCTCTCAGGTGATGTTACTTCAATTAAAATTGTATGGACAGTATAATTATATAATATGTTATCTTGTATCATAAATGTAAATTTAAACTATCTACATACTTAAATAATAGACATGAAAGATTTACGCAAAACATATATGCAGACTTTGGCATGTTGACGTTTGAGCACCGAAGTTGAATACTATTGTTTGTGAACAGTATTTGGATAAACGAATGCTCAACCTATGCCGCTTGTAGTTGATATAGAAGGATAATTACAACTCTTGTCAGTAAGACATTTGTAAATTGTCATGGGACTCTCTTAGTCGAGATATATGGTATGGATATTATAGTAATAGCACGGCTGTGAAACGGATACAGAAAGTGAATAATAATTCAGACTTGAGACAGTTTAAAACAATTTTTGTCTAAAAATTGGAATTATCGCACACATTGCGACGATCACAGCATTAATATGATATTAAAAGATACTAATCGCAATGATTGAGTATCAGGTGCCGTGCAGGTGGGTAGAGAAAATGTGTTGTAGCCATATTACGCGTTCGGTGTATTAAATTGAAGCCATTATTTAAGCATATGGGCACCATAAACAATCATTAATTAAAGCGAGATCTTGGCAGAAATGTAGAATGTACCATGTTCTTCTAAGCACGTAGGCTAACCACAAAATAAGCCCATATTATAATGGAAGTTATTATACGTATCACGTAAGTTAACGACAGCATAAGTAATCTTAATGCATATTTAACAACGGTAGTTAACAAAGCGTACAATAATCATTCTTTATACAGAAATATACAATTATCAGGAAAATTTATTATGCAAATTACAATGAAATTACAGATTTATACAATGCCATATATTATTCCATAAAAAGCATTGTGATAATATTTACATTCAGAAAATATTCATATTGGTTTTTTTAAGATAATGTGGGTATTGCAAATCATTAATTTAATACGTTCAAATATGACATTAAAGTATGAAGGCGTATAAAAAAAAAGACATACTCATTGATTTAATTTTAACAGAACATAATTTTAACAGAAATTCAACATAAGTAGAAAAAAGCAACACATTCGACGAAGTTATTTAATGAAGGTAAATAACCATTATTGAAATAATTAATTCAATGAAATGAGTTTAATCTCATTCTAGCTCAACTGGATTATATACGGAATGCACTGGAAGGGATTATCAAATAATTTGCGTTCCCAAAATTTTGTATCCCCGATAGGGCAGAGGTCAGCGTGCGCGTCTAAGAAGCCGACTATTGGATTTAAAAAAAGTTCAAAAATGCAGAACTGGAAGCCCATTGGGTTGAGAAGTTGTCTGACAAATGATTCTGGTGAAAATAATCTGTCAAGACGTCTTCACATTGCGGATATCTACATAATCCACTTATACATAGATCCACGTGGTCCACTTTGGTAGCAAACATGTTAAAAAGGCTTGATAATACATTTTGATATAGTCCTCTTCTTACATATCCACTCTATATGAAGCATATTGACACCGCATAGTGGCTTCGAGAATCATTCTCGCTAAGTAATATTTTTGCATCCTCCAAATCATAGGGGCATTCCTCAACACTACAGAATATATCATGCTGATAGTAATTATTGGGATAATCTAATATAATTTAACAAAATATAGCGAGACAAAACTATCCGCTTGTTAAAAAATAAGTAAATTTTCAAAACAAATCTCCATAAACTAATCAGTCTTTAGGACCATTTAAGGTTACGCTAAGATTAGCTATTCATCAACGATTTAATTGCGTTTAATTAGCAGATATACTATGAATAATGTGCGTATCTTATTTCTATATACGATAAATCTCTCCAATCTTCATAATAAATTAACGATATAGTGGTCTCTCAACGCATCCCACTGAAAATAGGCGAGTGGGAAGACGATGTTACCAATCCTCGAAGGCAACAGGTGGACGGCGAGGTATCTCCAACAGCTTGTCTGTGCTTGTATCAAAGAGTGGGTTTTCTATGGTATGAGAAGATGAGAAATTACTTTGCCTGAAGCCTTAATAATATAATACAATATGATGAATCACATAGAGTTTAACGCATAAAGATTTCAGTTAATATACGAGAAACACCATGGATTTTGTGTAAGTATACTTAATTGCGAAAGCGTTGGTGACTATTCACTGATAAATACAGTGTTTTCAAAATGAACGTATCATTTTTTCGTGTATTATATTAAGTTAATGAATCTGATAGATTATAAAGAAACTGTACGTATATCTACATGTAACATTATATGGACACTCAACAGAGTGTAGCATTGTTAAGCTTCCATGCTATTGTGTGATCCATATTCTCGGTATAAAACGTTCATCAAATAGTAACCCACTTATCAATTACATAGTATTTGAACGTTTACTTTATCACTATTAAACAGCATGGCTCAATTATTTCACAGAAAAATTATGATTTCAATATGAGAGTAACAAATAATTCTTGTAAATATTCAAATAAAATAACGTCTCATAATTAGACTAAATTTTCATCCTAAAAGACACGGCATGTGGGCGAAGGAGAGATAGCTCTAGGAATTTTAAAAACACGAAATATAGTATCAGGCTAAGGGTACGATAGATGCCGCGGCGGTAAAGCGACGGCGACAGAGATGCAAAATACATATAAATAGGTGAGTCAGCAAGTGAGCAAGTTGTTGTGACGACAACGTGTAGTCGCACTGCCGAACTTGCTCACTTACCTATTTATACCTATTTTGCATCTCTGTAGCTGTCACTTTGCCGCCGTCTGCTATCGTAGCGCCGGTCTAACAAAGAGTATGCAACGAAAGCGATTCTATGAAAAGTTTTCAGACAGAACGCGAATTTTCACAACGGTTAATAGAAAAATATTGAAAATTAAACTATTCGCAATACCACCGAGAAAATTAAAGATTTCTTCAGAAATATAATACTTCATATAAAAATTGCGGTCAGTATGCCCAGTTATTATCCCTACTTCATTACATTTGAATGTAGGCTTCGATGGCCTCTATTGCTAAGTGTCTACCCTCAAAAACATTTACCGAAACATTTGTAAATAATTATTGCTTTCCAAATCACAATAAATATAATAACTCAACAAAAGCTGGACGTGTGTTTATATTTTAGATTATTTAACAACGCGATTTAGTCAAGTTTATAAAGATTTTTTAAATGAGAAGGAAATCATCTTCACTTGATTGTTCTTTACTTTATTCAAATATGATATACCATTAATGAACTCATTTAATATACAGTCAAAAGATCGTGAAGTAGTTTCTATTCAAAGATCGCTATTAATAATATTCTTAAAAGCAATTTATTTTCTTACGGAGGTATTACATTTTAATTTATACTCTGACCAGTCCATTATCTAACTAGGACGTTTAACATAAAACAAAAGACTTTCGGAGTATTTTCATCATGATATATTTCGTTTCCACAGTAATTGGTATAGATATATCTTATACTAAATAATATTTATATATATTTGAAAATATATCGGTGAAGCACGATATCCTATATTTTACAGTAATGTATAATATATACAACGTTAATAGGATAGCTCTCGAAAAGTATTCTTTGGCTAGATGGAAAAACAATATTTAGGTGGGTTTGAGTATTTAATGTTAAAATACGAATGAGTAAATGATTTTAGATTCCATTAGTTAAGATTTTGATTAGTATGCATTTTAAGTGATGAAAACTGCGCATGTAATTTCTTTGTAACACGTCTTAAATGATTATCTTGTAAAGTTAACACAACAAGCATTAATTGTCCAATGAATATCTTGATAAGTTTTACTTTCTAACGATGGAATATCTTCATTAGTTTTATTACTGTTAATATCACAACATAGTTATTAAATTAATGTTGACGATATTTGCGCGAGTAAACGTATTGTCCAACAACGCGTTAGTATAATAAGTCGCCATATGGCAATATAAGCTTAGTTTTATCCAAAGAATGTTGCGCGTAGATGATCATTTTTTAAGTCAGCGTGTGCATCGGATGGTTCGATCGTTATGTTTGAAGATGAACGCTTTGTGTTTCTTACGCTCAGGTGTTCGGTTCGAGTGCTGGCGTCGCAAATCGAGCGTGAAATCGATTTTGTCGCCACGTAAATCAGCACCCCTCCACGCTTTTCATGCAACATTCAATTTAATTTATACGCCTTTCATTAAAGAAAAAAACATTTTCAAAGAAACCCCACACCTGCCGGCAGAGGCGACGCATGTATGGGGCGGTTAGACAATCAATTATTATTAAAGCTAGATTTATTCCGAACAGGAACCCAAAAAGTATGAAATATATCAGAAAATTTACATTTATATCACGTAGTTTTTCAGGAAAAAATATCACATCTGTTTCAATTTTACTTTATGACGCATCTATTTGATAATAGCTTCTGTGTTGGATTTGCGATTATTTACTTTGGCTTGAAGGTTCCACATTTTTCAAAATGAATCAGTTGTTTAGTAATGCATTAAGTTTTGTATCCTGTACATCTAGCACTTAGTAAAAATCGTGTCTGTAAAATGATATATCATATGATACAAAATGATAATAATGGTTTACTCACCATTAATGTACGTATTTTTGCAATTATGGAAACATTGTAATACAGCAATAATAAAATGGGATTTATTGGAAAAATAACTTTTATTAGTCGAATGTGATATCCACTAAGGGACGGTTATCAAGCCTTTGAAAGAATAATCCTTCTTTTTATTCCATATCCGCTTCATAAGTGGAGCATACGGATACTACATGCTGCATTAAAAAGTCCCGCGAGTATACTCGCACCCTCTCAAGTTATACCTGTGTACCATAACTTCGCCTAATTGATTGTATATATATTATATACATGGCAACTTAAGACTTTTACGCAATTTATGTTACGCTTCTCGATATCAGAACTCCAGGATACGCCTGATTAAGACCAGGCTTAAGAACGGGGCGGGTGGATGGTGGGCACATTAGGTAGTATTTAGCAGCCTTTCAGGACGCCGAAAGCCGATCGTTTTGAAGAATAGATTCAGGTTAAGACTCTTGAGGCATCCGCAATATGTGGCCGAGTCAAGTCCAGTACCACAGCATTACTTTGGCAGTAATGACTACATGATTCGTTCTTTTATCTTCTCATTACAAGCGAAGTCATACCATAGCACACCGAATACACCGATTAATACATCTAAAAATACTAATTATTTTATATCAACTTAGGAATTCCTGTTACCTGATTTACCTGCTACAGCACAGTTTCGCTAAAAAAAACTCCATTTATTAATATCTCTCTGCGAACATGGGTTATTTAATTTAGCCTGCCATTATTATGCACGTAATATAGCCTAGCATTAGCGGGAACTCTTCTTCAGTAGGCTTCTCCAAGCACTAAGAGTAAGCATTGCTGATTAAGTGTTGTTAACAGGTGTAACTGCTCTATCATTTGGGAAGCATTTTAAATCGAATAAAACATTCCTCCTGAAAAGATATATAAAATTTAATAAGAAGCACTTGATTTGCGGGTCAACATTAATGTCCAAATATAATGTAAAATACCAAGAAAAACAGATGTTCGTGTGGGTATAAAATATATACTAAGTAGGCGTGTAATATTAATGAAATCTCACTCTTTCATATAAATTATATAATAAAAACTAGGTGTAAATATGATCTTGCAAATATTTGGCAATCATTAACGTTCAAGATGATTGATTACGTGTTATTTTTTGTAAAATAAATATCAGCTAAGTTGAAATAAAAAAATATTCATACAACGAATAAAAATTCACGAGTCGGCAGTGTTTATCGCAGCGGCGGACCGATATATTTTATTCATTAGTTAAAAATAATTCGGTACCAGGACACAGTATGTGGGCCTTGATTATCCATATAAAGAAACACGAGAGTGATTTCGCTTTTCATACACACCAATCCGTTAAAGATTTTTTCATCTGGTCGCTCGCAGCTATGAATGATTGAACGCTGGAAAGCGTGAAACATCTGCGGCAAATAAATACAGTTAGAAACTCAATATTTTTATTATATTCTTAATCCCGTATACTAAAAACAACACTATAAAAATTGGCGCACGTAATTTGTTTGCAAATCAAAATATGAAACCATTCAATATGAAAGTGAATTAGAGCTCTAAATAAAATCGAAATCTTTCGTAATTTATATTGAGCCAGTAATTTTAATTTGAAGCGATTAATCGAGACTAATTTAGATGTGATGTTAATTGTATGCAATTTCGGTGAAGTGATGCAATAATTATAAGCATTTTTCGAGATTTCTGCTCAAGACAACACTAATGATACCTGTAGATGTGAAGCAAACGGATGCAACTACATTAAGTGAAATGTTTGGTGGAGAAAAAAAACTTTTTTAAAACTCTTATAACTTTCATAAGCATTAATGCAGATTGATAAAAAATAAATAGTAATAGAAATCAATCAATTTAAAATCTGAAAAAAGCACGAAAGAAATCAAAATTTACACTCCTTACACCTTCCTGAGTCTTAATACTTTTAACGCTTTGTTGCATTCAAATGCCATTACATATTTATTTAATCTTTCTGTCAGAAAGAGATATGATCATTAACTACTAATTTTTTTCATTAATACATTTTGTCAAATTTGTGACATACACACTTATGCTTCGCATATACAGATATTATAATAGATATATGTTTATATTAACAGAATTTGCTGTTAAATACTTTTTAAACCCTTGTATAATTAATATAAAGAAAAATGTAAATATTAAATGTGTTCACGAACAACGAGTTAAATGCGCATCACCTTAACCACAAGTTTTGGGTGGGTGGGCAGAAGAACTTCTATTGTGTAATAATTGAAGTTTCAACAAATTGATTTGTTTCAACTGAATACCTCTATAATGCTTCTGCTTTTCTCTTATTGATTAGTTTCTTGCTGATTGGAAACCATGGACAATTGTAGTTTAATATGATTAATCAAACGTTGTTATTATTGTATATTAATTTCTGTGTAATGTATGACAAAACGGTGACATTTACGTCGCACAAACGTTAAATATAAATCTAAAATTTGCGATGAATTAAAATAGCAGATTTGAATAAATTAGGTTATAGGCACGGAAAACGGATGTGGCTTATGTAGCGAAACGCCGGGAAACATTTAAAACATCAAACATTTGCCATATTACGGTATGACTATGAAAAAAATTGATCGAGCATAGGTTTTATAAATAAATAATACAACGTTTGGTATGCGACACGATCGCAAAAAATGCGTAGTCATGGCGACCGCAAAACGCAACAATATTGCCCACATCTAGATACTGCTGCGGCATATTGGGAACGCCCACTGTAAGTGTTTTAAGTAAACACCGAGAAATTATATAAATTATGTATGCCAAGCCAGCCGTATAAGGTCACAATCTCTTCGAACAGGTTAAGCCAATAGTAATTCGCAATGCATTAATTACGACACGTAATATTTAAGATAGTTTAGACCATGTGACATGTGAGCAATTTTGAGTAATTCTTTTTTCGAAAAGGGAGCGGTAGACCAAAAAAGATTGAGAATCTATGTTCTAGATACTATTGAGTGATACCATGAGCCATACGACTACGAAATTAGAAGACATTGTCAAGAATTATATGTGGAAATATTCTAATTGAACAATTTTTCTTTCGTCGATAGCCGAGAAGTTAGTGTAGGCGCTGTGGAGCCGGAGATTACGGGTGTGATTACCACAGTCACTGGATTTTTCAAGAAATCAGAAGATACTGGACTGGATGCATATCAAGTCGAGAAATTGGCTGACAATCAATTGCCGCGAAAAATGTCTGTCAAAAATAAGTCTCAACAATGTGGACATCCGTATACTTTATTTTTGGAGTGGTAACCATGTACCGATGTGACGTGACGTAAATTCCAATTATCTTTGAGTTTATTAAATCGAACATTCGCGAAAGCTTAATAATAAGCAAGTATACCTAATCGCAATAAAACAAGGATTAAAAAGCTCTGAATTGCCTGCCTGAAAAATAGTCATTTTAATGTAAGTCAACAAAACGCTGTGGGTTGTAATTAATAAACAAGTACATTTAGCAGTCTTTGTAAAAAAAAAAAAATGCGTAGTTGAATATAATAAAATCATTTTGCTTTTTTAATTAACAAAAAACGATAACTGTGAGCAATTATGTAAATCACCGGTATAAACGTTGAATGAAAAACATGTATCACTTTTAATTGTATTAAATTTTAACGTCACGGTTTTCTTCAATGAATAATGATGTGCGTTGCATTGTATAATAATAACTTTGTAAAAATATTAAAAAGTTACCAATTTCTTACGCGACGTGTTGAATTCACGAATGTAAATTTTTTTTGTATCCGAAATAATTCTCTCGACGACGGACTTAATAGATTTGTCAACAGTTAATAGTCCTCATTGGGAAAAGCCATTAACATCGAACGAAAATAGTAATAATAATCAAACGATTTTACTTTCATCAAAATATAATGTATTAATATTGTGGGGAAAGTAAATTTCTTATCAGATGTTTTTTATGTTATCTATAAGATAAAACGGACGAACGCAAAGAATTAAATAATTTAGCAGCTATTTTACAAGGATTTTCATTTAGTCAGTTAAATCAGCGATAACGTATTTAAA
This sequence comes from Rhyacophila evoluta, assembly GCA_022683975.1. Taxonomy (NCBI): domain Eukaryota; kingdom Metazoa; phylum Arthropoda; class Insecta; order Trichoptera; family Rhyacophilidae; genus Rhyacophila; species Rhyacophila evoluta. Next base: position 10,613 of record JAGVSQ010001645.1, on the reverse strand, counting down.
TTTCAACCTAATCTCCGCTATATTAATCGTATTATATAACAATTTTTCCAGACACAACTCTATGATTATGTGTAAGAGTGCTTTATAGCTTCAAAAGACTGAAAGAAACATATTTTAGATTGTAATTTCTTCAGTTATTGTAGTGGGTGGTCCAAAATTTCAAAGAAATTCTTTATACATATACTAGCATTATTACTCGGCTTTGCTTGGGATAGATACAAACTTATTCAGTATTGAAATTAATTGTATTCATCGGGTTATTAAATAAGTATTTTAATACTCGGCTGTATATAATATTTTTCGTTAATTGTTGGCCTAGAAATAGCAACCAGAATGAAATGTAAAAATTTCACGTCGTTACTGTACATCGTTTGGGAAGAATTCTTGTGCCAGGCAGACACACACGTGTTTTTTCTATTTTATAGATATTATAATGATTCTTTAGTTGGGTATTGAGTTCAGTGAGATTTTCATACATCTGCTAATGATGATATTAATTGACAGAAAGCTCTCTTATAAATAGCAATATGACAAAAACATCGCCGTAAATAATAACGGTGTTGAAGATGTCGGTTCGTTAAATAATAATAGAGCCTCGTAAAAGCTAATAGATGGACGGAAATATTAATGCCGACAGAAAGTTGTTTGAAAGAGGGCCGTGATGGGATTTTGAAAGCGAGCAACACGTCACTTCCGAAAGGATGTCCCTTCTGACTTGCTTTCAAAGCGCCCAGGACCTACATCCTGTCTTTTTGTAACACGGGCCAACTTTCATATACGATGGCAATATAATTAATACATCATTCGTAATGACCGCTTGGATTCTCTTGAGAAGCAATGTTGTTTTGGTTAGTTTATTTTATAAAAAAATCTAATTAAACATAAACAAACATTATTTAGGTCGTATTATTAATCTAATATTCATGATTTGTTTGATATATAATACATCAGTAGCAACCTAGAATATAAAGTAACTCCATTCCATATTTAGGAAAGCATTTTAAACTTTGTTAATTTTGTGACTCAATCTGTTCATTTAAATATGCGAAATTCTCCATACTTGCCAACGCAAAATATCTACATTGCATAATTATTTCGGGTTAGTACAGATATGATCTATATCTAACATAAATGTCCTTCATGTTAATGACTAATCCAATATAATGTGTCTAAAACTGATACAACTATAGAGCATAAAGCTACAATTAATAACATAAGTGGTAGAAAAAATATTCATGAAAAACATGTTATGTTATCGTAGCATGTACGAGGAACATTAACCCAAAAAAGAAAAAATACACGCCATTGGAAATCGATTAACGGGCAGTCAGAAGTTGTTAGAAATGGATTAAATGCATTCGAGAAAATTACTTGGTTCAATCGATAAACACGAAAATAAAGAATGAGGTTGCTGTGAAACAGCACTAAATAACTTATTTAGAAGTGGTACTTAACAAACCTAAGCTACGTTTCAAACAAATAGTTATACTATATTCCAAAAATGCTTTAGTTTAAAGTTCAGCAGCTATTGGGTAATGGAATCTTTGTTGGATGGTTTCTTTAAACTGTTGTTTTGGCTTTAAGTACACGTGGGACTTTAATACGTGCATTGATAACGGCAAATATCTGTAGAATACTTAAAAATAGCACTCCACAACTATAGTATGTGAGATAATCTGATGTACTGATTATTATTAGAAGGTAAATCTCATTTTTATATTATTTGGGCGCGGCACGATAGCAGAGCGATGGCGGCAAAGCGACGGTAGCAGATATACAAACTAGCTATAAATAGGTGAGCGAGCAAGTTAGTAAGTTCGGCAGCGCGACAACACGTTGTCATCACAATAACGTGCTGACTTGTCCACTCACCCATTTAAAGCTATTTTGCATCTCTGTTTCCGTCATTTTGCCACTGTCGCCGCGAATGTAATATGCTGTATATTTAGAGACGTAGAGATATTTTCAGAAAAAAAAATGGATAGCATATTCATAAACCTATTTTATGTCACGAGACATATCTCTCTAATAGCCGAGAGGTTAGGATACACACTTCGGAGCCAAAAATTTCGGCTTTAATTTCTACAGCTGTTGGATTTTTAAAATCTGACAGAAAAAAATATGCAGGACTGAATACTCAGTGTATTGAGAAATTGTCTGACAAACAATTCTTTGGCGTTGCGGATATCTATATACTCTACTACGTATGTAGATAGTGGTCAAATTGATCATTTCACGGTGCCCACAGGAATATATAATCGTAGTTAATATATTATTTTTAAGCACACAGTTTCACTGAAATGGAAAAAGTTTTTTATATCAACTAACCAATTTATTAACACTTACAAAGAATATAAAAAAAATTGACTTTGCAACCACTGTCTGTAGTAAGCTATAATTAGGTGGTAACACTGTGAACGGTGTCAACCCTCACCGCCAGTAAACAGAGAATGTACAGTGAATTTAATTGCGATTCCGCTAGCGGTTTAATAGCGCGGACGCAGTTGACAGGCTGAAACGTCGTTCGGCAGGAAAGAGTTTCAATACAAAAAGCTCCGAAGAGCCTAAATGGAGAATTCACCCAGAAAGCCGGTTATATTCTGAATACCGGATGCTTTTTGCTTCAACTAGTAAATGATTCATGCTTTATTTTCTTTTTTATTTAAATATATATATGGACAACGTGCTCTCCAGGTACAGTGGAAATAAAATTAATTTAATTCCGGATGTAATTATAAATTTTCCTAATGTGCCATTATAATTTTACAATCCGATAAACTCATATGAAAAGAACATCGGGAATAAAAATATTAATTCGTAAATAAGCTTACTTATTTTGGTGGTAAGACAGTATTCAAAATCTATATACATACGTACTTGAAATATGTGTTTTTAAAATAATCATGTAGGAAAAGAATTTCAAGATACATTGTGCGTCTTATTAGCTTATGAATGTAATTAAGCACGTTTGTGATAAAATTTTATATTATATTTTCCTTTCGCTTCTTGTATTTGAATCTTTGAATCCTAGTAAGAAATTGATCACGAATAGACACTTATTTTTAATTATACCATGTTCGCTGCCAAAATGAAGCATATGGATTTACAGTGTGAAGATATCCATTTGGCATGTGAAGTATATGGATCTCTGCAATGTCAAAAAGACTTGTTTTGACAGGTTATTTCTCACGAGAATATTTGTCAGACAATTGCTCAATCAAATGGGCATGCAGTTTTGAGCTTTTAGATTTTTTTAAATCAGACAGATGTGGGAATTGGACCCGCATTTCCTGGATTGCTCTACGCTGCCGAGGAGATTTAATATACTACATTTAATATTCACTGTCTATATCTATTTAAAAAGCTAAACGCAAATACCTAAAACGAGTATTATTAGCATTTTCCGCCGATTTCACGAACGGCGACATGACGTTATTTAGCTGTCAAATCGTTATATTATAATAAGCCCCATAAAATATCCGAAGAATTCTGATATAGCAATATTGTCCGCAATAATTCATTTCTTTAACATCATTAGCGAAAAACTATAATTAATTAAATTGTACAATGATACCAGGTAAACCATATACTTTACAGAGTTCGCCATACAGCAATCTTAGGCCGCGTCCAGGTTGGGCCAAAAACAAGCGAACGAAGGCTTAAAACAGTACAAAATAAGCCTTCATTCGCTCATTCATTGCTCAACCTGGACGCACCCTTAGGGGTTTAATGTACACGAACGATATGTGTATAGACAAACTGATAATACTCTCGAAATACCCCAAAGCTTAAATTAGTCATTCAACTTGTGGATCACTTTGCCGTCGACTTTGTTGTAATAGCAGCTTCTTTTTAAATAAGCATTTAAATGAGAAAAAAACATTTTTTTTCGATAATTTTTCATTTCGTACAGGCTAACGACCTCTAATATAAAACTTATGTATTCACTCTTACTAACGAGTTTTGTATAAATAGTTGTTTATAGGGTTAAATTACAATAAAATAAAATAAATTACATTTTTTTTTTTGATAAAACCAACAAAATTTGTAATTAAAAAAACGAGGTTTACGTAGTCATGTGTTCCACAAAGTTCTTACTACCAACTCAACAAAGCAGTTTTATCTATACACATTAATCTAAACGGAATTCATTCGTTTAACTTCTTTACTAGACCCATTATTTTTCTTCGCATAAAATTATACAAAAATGAATGATTTTTCCCTTGAGTGAAATGAAAATTTCAGATACGTTACCTTGATATGAAAATTCAAATTTGAATAGGTGTTTTTTTATAATTGTTTTCGATGAAAATACACACAAAGTAATATATTTTTAATGGCAGCTGATAACATCTGCCCTGCGCAATGGCATGGGAGTTTTGTTATCATTCAATTACAACGTTCTTCGTTTTTAAATATAATCTAAACAATGTTGTCCCAAAACTGTATGTGTGCTGCTGTCGAGCCACATCTTTTAAAACAAAGTAATAAAATCACTATAACTCAACTATATTATAAACTTTAAAAAATATGCTTGTAATGATACCTAACCTAACCTTACCTGATAGAAGATAATATTTGAAAATAATATTGTGTAAATTTCCTCAAAAAATAAATAATCTCATAGTTTACCATATATCAATTACTCAATATGATATAATCAAACTGTACAGCAAACATCATTACATTTTTCTCACATCTAACAGCTTTCGTAAAGCTTAAATAATTTCGTCTTTTTTATTATGGTGACCACCACGTAATTAGAATATACGTTGCGTAATGATTGAAGGAGTAATCTGATAGATTTAAAATAAGCCAAATAAAAGCGGGAGCATAGTTGGTAGCGTGTGCGCTTAGCAATCTGGGGAATGCGGGATGCATTGGGTTGACTAATTGTCTGACAAACAATTCACATCGCGAAGATCCACATGCTACACGTTGGGAGCAAAATGGTATAAAAAAAGCTTCGCTTGAAGTTTATTTTAAATAAAACGAAAAAAAAGTGGTTACAAAAGCTTCACGACATGCCATTGTGTTGATGTAATATGTCACGTACAGGATTAATTATCAATTATAATAATCTCCTAAACTTCCCATAAACTTGGTTGGGGTCTATTAGTTATAAGATATAAACGCGTTATATCTTGGGGGTGTATAAATGACGACTTATACGGGAAGTGTATAGATTTCACATAATCATAGTTTGGAGAAGTGATGAGTTATGTACATTTGATGATACACAATTAAAGCTCTATTCCACAGTGATAACATTTGTAATTAATGTTAAAACTTGAAGTAACCGTGGGCAAAACGCTTTGTAAAATATATATATTATACGAAGAAATTTCAGGTAACAGGATATCACAAGTTTCAGCAACAGCAAAGTTCATAACCGTAACTTGTTATATAATATAATATGGTTTACCTCAAATATGATAAATCAGAATAAAATTATGTCTTCCATAGTAATGCTCGCTGTAACCACAATTCTGTGGAGTAAGTGTCGCCACAAATCGTTCTATGCTTTTAAAAACGAGAACGGAAAAGGAAAACGTTATTTTTAATTTACACACGTAACCGCCAGATGGCAGGCAAAAGAAATGCTAAACTTGCTGTCCAATTTACCTTTCTGTTTTTGTGAAAAACAACAAAAGCTGTGTTTCACCATAAATTTACGTCTCGAGGAAAATAAGGTGCACCATTTATTATACTCTACCATATTGAAACGGCATGTACAACAGTAGTTTTTGCTATTAAGTCCAGGACAATAAAGTTCAATATATTCCATAGTAAGTAACTGTTACATATAGATCGAAATGTTGAAAAACATCACAAAAATGAGTAACGATTTATTCAAAGTAATTTAATTAACAGTGCGCTATTAATTGTCCTCCACAACGCAGCAAATAAATTAAAAAATACACGTCAAACTTTGTTTTTAAAACACGTGTTGTTGGTACAATGTCTTTATAAATTCAGTTTCCCAATATAATGAAGCGAGCAATTTTACATACAAATAATAATTTATATTAGGCATAAAAATCTGTAACACTGTCTTCTGTAAAAATTCAGAGGTATCTTTAAATATGTTTGGATAAGATCATTCAATTAAATCATTGTTCAGTTTATTGCGATTATTAATTTGACTAGTTTGTCGATAGCAAGTTCCTCGCTCGAATACAGAACTATGGTATACCACACTGGACTTAATTTACAGGAGAGCTGTTTTAAAATATTAGAATACATAAATTTTTGTGAGTGTATTTGTAAAAACTTTTCTTGTTGCATATTTTTGTACGTATATATTACCAATAAGGGTAAGTAAATATAATTTGTTTTTAATTGTTCTGATTTTTAATGAAATATAATATTTCTTTACCTTGGGTACTTAATGAAATTTATTTAAAAATATATTATGTTTATATATAAGGTACTTTGTGTGTCAGGTATGTCATACATCACTTTTAGTAGAAAACTCAATTAAACTTAAAATTTGATTTAGGATAATTCTGTATTTCAGCGACGATTTTATTCCAAAGATGATCCTAATAATGTTGTCGAAATAGAAAATTAAAAAATTTAAAACCGATTATTTTAACTTCTTTTTAGCTGCAGTTATGATGCGCCTGCATTTCTCTGCATATTATAGTTAATCGAAATAGCTATCAACGTGAATAATAAGCCCCGATAGCTTAGTTGGTGGCGAGCGCGCCTAGCATGCCTAGCATGAATGCGGGTCCGATTCCTCATCCGGCGGATTTTAAAAATTCCGAAAAAATACAGGACTGGTTGCCCATTGGGTTGAGTATTTGTCTGACAAACAATTCTCGTGAATAATAATCTGTCAAGATGTCTTCACATTGCGGAGATTCATATGATCCACTTTAGGAGCGAACATGGCGAGAAGATTTTTTTTATATCCATAATAATTACGGAGACAATGAGTGTTTTCAAAATGTTGTTATATAATTGAAATATATCCATTCTGACATTTCTTCATGGTAATGCGTCGTTCGCAATTGCAGTCACGTATTTTTGTCAAAATATATTTCTTATTATTAAAACTGTCACGTACGAACTTCACACCAGACGGGCCGCCATTTGCAATATTTTTTGTCGGCTTGGTAAATAAACACCGTAGAGACAACTCCAGACACTCGATTGATTTGTCAGTAAAACCACAATTATTAATGCGCTTAATGAGACGTGGATTTATAGAGCGTTTTCTGACAATACGCAATCGATACTTTTTTCACCATGTCCGATATGAAGTATCGTACGGTGTAAAGATTTCCACTCCAGTGCGTATATACACATCCGCAATGTGTATGTGTCTTTTTTTTGATGACGAATTGGTTGTCAGTCATTTGCTCGACCCATTGGAAATCTAGTCCTGCAGCTTTGGATTTCAAAAAATACAGCTGTCCAGGGTAATACAGGGTTTGGAATATTCGCCTCAATGCGATAATGATGACGTTCGCTATAATAAATGTCGCCATATTTTAATGTGCTTAACGATATGTGGATTTAAAAAGAATTATCTGACAATATGCAATAGTTACTCACCGTACAATAATACAATGATAAGGTGTATTGTGATGAATTTCCAAAAAAAATCGATTGATTGGTTAGTAAATTGTCTGTTATGATCTCAACGATACGTGGATTTATAAAACATTATCCGATAATACGCAATCGATACTTTTTTCACTATTTGAAAGTTTTACCATTTTAAAAGTGGAGCATATAGATCTTCTGTGTGTGAAGATGTCCACTCCAGAAATGGATTATCTATATGGATATCCGCAATGTGAATATATGTATTTTTCACAAGAATTGGCCCTCAGACAATTGCTCAACCTAGTGGGTATCCAGTTCTGCATTTTTAAATTGAATTTAATATCTATAACAAATGACAAACAAAGGTATACTTGGATGGTATATACTAGATCTTTCCTAACTTTTAAATTATTGAATTAAATTAAATATATTTAGTGCATTTTTTCTTTATAAGTAAAACAATAACAATGTAATTAAGTAACCTTATTTAAGCTTCAAAGTCGGAAAATATCTAAAGCACATGGACGTTTTGTAGATATAATTTTTGTGTAAATTGTTAGTATGCGAGTTAGAAAAAAACAGTGATTACTTTAAGTCTTCTTCTGGGTGTATATTTCTGATTGGGTATCTTTGTCATATTGTGAAGTATTGATATTTTCGAAGCATTTTATGCAATATGTGGCTCTTGAACGTTTTCTACTTATCTACATCCAATTGTACTTGCATTTTCGGGTGTATGCGAAAGTGACAATGTTCCTTGAATTATTTTGACAGATTCATTTTCGCTTAACCACAAATCATTTCCGTATTTTAATTTTTGTCAACACTCCCACGCGCGTCTGACGTTTTAACTGGTTTTCGATGCAGGGCACTTCAACTAGCGTAGCGCCGCGGTCCGCTAACATTAAAATGACGCGCCAGAAATGCAAATATTAATTCATCTATCAATACAAAAATTCCTCAAAAAGCTGATGGAACTGTCTCTATTCATTCCCATTTAGCCTCATCCATTAATATATGAGTGTTATTCACATATTCATTATCTTTTTCAGTTTAATTTTTGTAATAAAGTAGTGTGATTATTGAGCACTGTATATTTGTAGAAATTGGCTGACAAGCAACATTTGTAAGAAAAATTATCCGTCAAAATAATTATTAATTCTGGTCGAATTTGGTTTAAGCATCAATAGAGATGCACCAAACCAATAAGATACATTCCGTTACAGAGATTTAAAGTAGTATGTATTATATTTAAAGCCAGATAATTATAATACACGTCATATTATATTTTTTTTAATTCATCTCCATTCGCAATGTGAGCCAAATGCAACTTCACAATATCAATATATATATAAATAAATTTTAAATTAGACCGCGGGCATGATGAAAGACTAACGGCGGCAAAGCGGTGGTAACAGATATGCAAAATAACTATAAATAGTTGAGTCAGCAAGTTCGGCAGTGTGACAACACGTTATCGCCACAACAATTTGCTCACTTGCTCACTCGGATATTTATAGTTATTTTGCATCCCTGTTTCTGTTGCTTTGCCGCTATCGCTCTGTCGCCGCGGCTTCTGTGATGCCCACAGCCTTAGCAACCAACCAGTGAATATATGACAAGCTCAGTATCAAACTGAGTATCCCACATTAAAGTAAACGATGGACTTGTTGTTGATACTCCATTGCCGACATAACAATGAAATAAATTGAAATACGCGTGTAACAAACACAGATTTTTTTGTGTGCATTATTACTTTGAATAAATACAGAAACAATATTTATAAAACATTAAAGCCACTAACTTATTCTGGAATTTTATGATTTAAAATTATAACGAAATGATAAAAATCGTAATTGACAGAAATAATCCGAGTTCGTATTGAAAATTAGCCATACTGCCACTACTAAATTGATGTTTCCCAAGTAATTTGGAGGTGAAAAATATTTAGAAAATGTGTGTTAGCCATCTCTGCCACTAAGCCAACGATATGTGCCCACCATACATCCATCCCATCTTTAAACCCAGCCCTAGCCGGAACTCTGAAATCAAAAAGCGATGTAATTTATTTGACGGGAATGTCCCAGGAGTGTATTTATCACATGTACGCACTCTAGCGTTTTTATCACTATACGTTATTCTTCTTCTTCCAAATCCTGAATTATAAATGGAAAATATGTACACCACGTGCTACCTCCAAGAATCCTTGTCACCCGCCAGTATTCTCGCGTTCTCCTGGTTCTCAAAGCTTCACTGATATTTATTCAAAAATTTGGTAAAATAATTATGTGTAGATGTCATCACGCTCGCAAACCCCTAAAGATAATGAGTTTAGCTCTGAACGCTGTCGGAGAACGTGAACAAAATTGAACGTCAAACTATGGATGTAAAATTTTTAATTAGAAAATTTAGCGTCCCTGTTTTAGGACGCCCGCCTCCGTCGTAAATTACCTCCCACTATCGCAAGGTTCCCAGTCCACACCTGGCGAAAGGCATTGCGTTTCTTACGTTGCTACTGCATTACTTTGTTAAAGTATGTGCACGAAAGATCGAATTAATTTATTTGTATATTGTTACTGTGGATGTTTCTGTCTTATTCCGAACATTCATAAGATGGTTTATGTTGAGTAACGATTATATTTTAGACCTTGAGAAGTAAAGTGAGCCAACTGACATATTAAGTGAAAATGAGTTTGATGCGTTATGATATTTTGCATGTTCTAAACAGTCATGAATATGGATTAAACACACACAGGAATGGCATTTTTGTCTTAAAATAAAAACGTTTTTTCGTCTTTATTGAGAAGGGGTTGCATAACTCCGTGTAATATTCCATAAACATGTGTACGAAAGGAAAGAGAAAGAGAGCAAGCAACTTATGTAGACGGAGACAATAATATGTACACTTTTTTCAAGGTCATACAAATAAGATATGTTTTTTTAATTATATAAAGATATCATTATTTAGGAACGATGTAAAAAAATATAATATACTTATGGCCAGTTGCTGGGGATCAAAAAAGTACGAAAACGAATATTAATTCAGGGTAAAG
>JAGVSQ010001644.1:0-25725 GCA_022683975.1 Rhyacophila evoluta | reverse complement strand
ATTACGCACAGCGAAGTTATTAATTTAAAAAACTATGTTATTATTCCTTACACGGTACTATCTTCATCGCTTTTTTTTATTAATAAGCCGTTTTTAAACTTTTAGCCTTCGATGTAATATGCTTACATTGTTTAACATTACAAACTATGAAGTTAATTTTACATTTTATTTTATCATATTAATATAAATAAATTTAATGACTGTTCTTTCTTAACAGTTTTTATTTTAATAATATACAAGACTAAAATTTATACTAAAAATGCTGGTAGATTTTTTTTTACTGTTATATACAGGATGATAATTATGTCTTTGAGTTTCTTTAAATTTTATCACGTGGCATATATTTTTTTTATTAATCTTTGTTAAATTAATTTTCGTGAAAATTAACCGTCAGGTAATCGCCAAATGTATTCATCATTCCATGAACCCTGCTACAAAAACACACGTGCTAACCAATTCAAACATCGATATTTTTTATATATATGTAAAGCAATTTATTTAGGTTTTCCCGGTAACCAAACATTTAGCGTGGCGTTACCAAACCAGAGACTGCGGGTTAAAATCTCACAGTTCAAAGATTTCAAAAACTTAAATTTCAATTATCTATTTCAGCTATTTTTCAACAATCTAATCACCAAAAAGCAAACCAGCGTCTAAAAAATGATTACCAATAAAATTTCTAACAAACTTCAAAATAAAGACAAAACTTAATATGAAGCAACAGTGTAATGTCTACATTTAATAGCCTTTATCCTTTATTAGGATTACATAAAAGATTATTGTACGTTTAAACCTTTTTTCGGGCAAAATTAATTGCGTTTCATTCACAACATTTCTAAGCCCGACAGTAATTCTTTGACTTCTCTGTTTAAGCTGCCAAGTTTAGAGTTAAATGTAAAACATATTTCACATTTCAACATAATAAGACCAATTTAATTAATGCCAGATTTTGATACATATATCTCTTATTATGAATGAATAATGATAAAATTGTTGATATGAACTAAATTGTCTTAAACCTGAGTTGAACTGAGTATGCACTGTTAAGAATAGTTAAAAACACATGTTTAATCCATTGTTTGTGTATATTTAATAAATAATTTTCTCAATTCACTTCACAAAAATGTTGTTGTTGTTAATATTTTCTGTAGAGAATCGTCAACTAAAAAGTCTAAATCTTCATCATTATATTCTCACTTATATTGAATTTTGGATTAATTTATAGTAAGATTTTTTTCCCTAATTTAGATTATAATATCATTCAACGGTAAAAGAAATTGTTATGTTTATTTTCGTTATTATGCTATACACTTTATATATGTTGGAGTGAAAGCTATAAACCTCATTGTTTTTTTCTGTAGAAATCAAACTCAAAATCTCAGGCTTTGAAGCATTTGTTTGACAATTAGTTCTTATGGAAAAAGTTTGTGAAAATGACACTTGAAAATTCGGAAAAAATTCATATCGATTTTTGAAAATAGTTTATCGATAATCATAATATGTACAAATTTATACACGTGTGTACTATCAAAAGGGTGTAAGCTGCAACTTTGAATGATTATGTAAGGTTAGCTTCTAGTTTTGAAAATATATCAATTTCATTAGTTTTTCTAAAGTAAATTATATCATATTATATACTTAATATCCTATTGGATAAACTAAACACCAGTTTTAGTCCTACTGTACTTTACTGTATGTATTTTTATGATTATTTGTGTTCAAAATCATTAAATAAACTTTTTTATGCTTCCTATGTTCTGTGTGGGTCTTGTCCTTTTTTCTACAGTCGACATGTAATAAACAACGATTAATCCTTACCTCGTTAATATCTATATGCTTTATTTAAAAAAAACATAGGAAGCATATGTTTCCATACTGCAATATATAATTTTTAACATTCAAATGTTGATATAAACTTATTTAAATAAATGAATATTATAGTTAGTAAAAATACAATTATAATATTCGTTATTATATATTATAAATATAACAATTGTATCTATAATATATAAAATTATATATAATAGATAAAAAAATATATATTTATATGCACATACTGTGTTTAACACTACTATAAACCATTTATATATTTTTCGGACGAACTAAAATGCCTTTTAAGTAAAATAAAAAAAGTTACCGTAGTACAATGGCGTGTACTTAAATCTCTCATTTAAGTCCAAGCCACGACAAGATATGAGTGGATAAGTTATCAATCATAAAAAAACTGAAACTTTTACAAAGAACAAAAAACCCATCGCATCTTATCGAATGTGTTTACCCTCGAGACTTGCTACCATCTAAAATCTATTTAAATCGCAATTCTATATATTTTGAAGTCATAGCGTGAATGATCGTATCTTGTCTCGAAGTTTTTTCCTCTTAATATTGAGTGATTAGATGACAAACAAAAAATAATATATCTTCTTGATGAATTATTGTAGTGCTTTTTTGCGTATGGTATATTGGATTATTTAATTGTCGTTTTCTTCGTATATTCTTCACAAATTTTGTTAAAACTATTGAAATATAGTATTTATGATACTCATTAAAACTGAAATCATATTGAAAGATCACTTGCAGTGTTTCTACTAGACTATATTTTCTATTTTTTTTATAAAAATAAAGCCGTAGTGCAATAACAAAACTATTAAAGAAGCTCTTTGCAGAATTGAAAAAAATATATTTTAATGCTGTCGCTACGTGCATCCATTTCTCCGAAATAATAAAATACAAGATTGAGTTCTGTTTTAAAACAGGTCTTCATAGGAAGCTAGATTAAAATTATATATTTGTGACATAAAAAATATTTTGAACGTAAAATGATATATAAATTCTAATATACCACTTACTATACTACGTATAATATAAATATCGACATTTATCAATCATATATTATTTGTCGATTAATCTAGCGGTGTGAAATGATACGTACACATTGTCAAACTTTTCGTAAAAAAATCGTGCTTAACTCATAAAAAAAATTAAAAGTAACAAATGTATTCTGAAATTACGTTTGTGTGTCAAATATAAATATGTCAAATGACTAATTTCATTCAAAGGTTAACAAATTATATTAACTTACAATATAATGGTAAACCATGCGTTAATATTTATTATAATAAGAACATTTCAGGAATACTAACAAGCTTTAAAATGGGTATATTTTTCATCATATTATACTATATATTGACATGTTTCAACTTTCAACGATGTCTCATTATGAATACATGTCATGTTTTATATTATAATATACATGACTTCAAAGAAATCTCCAAAAAAAAACTTAGTTATTTATAAAAATAACAAGTGCTGTATACATTTATGTGTCGAAATAAATTTTCTGTTAGACTTGTCATACTCATACATCGTTCGACTAGACTTACATTACAAAGTTTGAATTTTTTAAACTGAATTGAAATATACGCTTCAAATTTTACGTAAGTATCAATGATATTGCTTCAAATAATCTGGAATGCACACAATGGTGAATACTTGAAAATTTATTCGGCAAAATAAATATGACCTATTTAATCAAATTTTAATTCCATTGATGCATAATTAATTTTATCGAGCAATCAAAACAAAAGAGTATTTCACTATGGAGTTACATTTCGATAAATTACGCGACAGTTCAGCGGTTCATTCTACAAACGAGTGTCTATCTATAAATTGAATCCGGTTGATTGATAATAAAAAACCACCCTTCAATCATGTTCCTGATACTTTTAATGAAGAATCGTTTGATATCGTGTTTTTCGTCAAATATTTTGAGAGCTTTTTTAAAGCTTTTTGACATCAATAAATATTTTTAAATATCACACGCAATAAATATGAAAGTAAAACAGATTCATATGGATTTTTTTTGCTCAATACTTGCTTTTCTCTCCACCACCCGCAACGTCTCCACATTCGTTATTTGGGCTGTACCGTGGTGTAACGAAAGTGAAGCGCTCTTCATAAGTGCCAGAAGTGTCGCAGGAGCAGCTTCCCAAGACCTTGGTTTACTTAATACTATATTAATACTCTCTATTTATCTTGTATTTAGTAGAAAAAACATCTGTTTTTCTAATATATTTTTTTATTACGGAAAAAAGAGACTCTGAAATTTTAAACCGCACATAATAGGCAAAAGTGTTTTTTTAACTTTTTTTAATTCAATGCAGAATCCGTTCAACAATTGGCTGAAACTAATTTTTGAGAAAAAAATTGACCGGATAAGTCTTTAAATTATAGACATTCATATGATTGACTTTTGCAGTTGATATATAAAATGACAGATTCATACCATTATATCGTTGCCAATCTTGCAGGAGCACGGTACTCGATTTTTTAATTTAAGTCACTTTTTTTTATAATCGTATGTATCTAGAAAAATAATTTTACACTTTTATAAATATGTTTTGATACAAAAAAGTGCCGACGATACAAGAGATTTCAAAAAATAAAACTTTACTCAATAAACCAACGTATCGAGATACGTGTTTCAACAATATTGGTGAAGATATTTATTTATTCAATGTATTGAAAATATAATACATTAAAGATTCAAGGTAACTGCAATAAAGTATTAATTTTTATTAATCAACAAGTAATTAGTACTTACGTAAGTTATAGTCATCAAATCATTAAAAGATAAGTGAATCATTAAATTAAAAGGGCACACGTATCATCGATATCACGACATAACGCACACTGCGCTCTAGCCAAGATATTGAAAAGCTGCTCCTGGAAAAATTATGGCACTTGAAGAGCATCATTCGTCTATTACGCCATGGTATACGTCCAAGTATCGGGTTTGGATGTGTAGTGAGTCAATAAATGGAGAACAAGTCATATATTACAACATATAAAAACATTACTAAAGAAGTATAAAGAAGATAATAGAAAAAAGAAAAAGAAGTACTGCAAGAATTAAAAAAAAAACAATTAAGAAAGTCTACCAATACAGTTAAACAGGTTATATTGTAGAAATTTATAAAATATCTTTCACTTAAACATAGTTTCACTCAAGTGAGAGATGTGAATACTAGACTCCATTTAATTAAATATAGTTCTACCTTTTGTATCGATTTGACTTACTGCTAGGTTAGTAATAAATTTTCGAATAGCATTCAACATGTGCTTACATATAAATATTGATAATAGAAAAGCATTAAACTATGGACCGTCAAATATGACACGTGTACATTAAACATGTTTGTTGGGGTTAGCAGGTATATACGAACGTTATAATAGTTTCCGATAAAATGATGGGTATAATATATATTTCATGGGGTATTTTGTTTAGAGAGTTTACTATGCGTAAAAGGCAGTACTTTCAGTGGCATTTTTATAGATCCTTTAAAAATGAGCACTGAGATACATGTGTAATATTTATAAAAGTAACGACACAATTTAGTAAACCATGAAAATTTCAGATCTTGATATTTTAGTGTTGTGATTTTTGGAATAAAACAATGATTTCAAAGTTGCCATACAAAGCTCGGCATTTATAAAAAAGTATACTTATTTAAGCACTATTCATCTTTATATTCTAATTTTCTGTTGTATTTTTTTAAATTATTATCTAATCACTTAAAATAATAACTGTTGTATATTATCAGGTCAAATCCTTATCTCGGTATACAGATATTTACTATGATCGTCGCTTTAAGTTTAAGTTTGTTGAATCGACCAACTGTTACATTTTCAGAAAATAAAAAACAAATTTCATTAAAAGATATATAAGTAAATACATGCAGATGTCTGAGCTATTTTTAAAGCCATATCATTGCTTTGATATGAATTAATAGAATTACTATAGTATATAATATAGCTTTTCTGGTAGCTTAATCGGCAGCATGCGCGCCTAGCGATCCGGAGAATGCGGATTCGATTTCCAATCTGTCAGATTTTAACCAGACCAATTATCTGACAAACAATTCTCATAAAAAATAATCTGACAAAACGTCTTCACAATGTGGAGATCCATTTACTCTACATTTGGAGTGGATATCTTTACATTGTGAAAATCAATATGCTTCATTTTGGGATCAAACATGGTATGAAAAATATAATATTGAACAAAATATTTGATTAATTGAAACTGGTTTTATTTTTCAAGCCAAGCTTCATGGATATTTTATGAACCAATCCTACAGCGACTATTGTGAAGACTTATCTTGAAAGATTCTTATTGCCAGTTACGATTGTATCATTAGGTATCTAATTCTGTACCTCTCAGCTTTGAAAGATATTATCATCCCTTAGTAGTAAAAAAATATGCATATGTATATGCATGCCAAAGTTTTAAAATATAAGATTATAGTAAAAAATACATCTATCGCTTAATAAATATTATCAATGGCCATCTCGGTTGTTATAACACTTTCAAAACTGTCATACTGAAATAACTTGATTCATCACATAAATTTACTTGTATATTAATAGTAGTAGTTGTTACCGATTATAAACCAGTATCATAAAGCCAATCATTATAGAAAACTTTAATTTTATTTACATTCAAATAAATTAAAGTTATATTTAATAATTAGACCCGAACGAAGTCACTTGACATCAGATATCTCAGATTGAAGTCTCATAGCTGCATAAAAAAGTTTATTACAGAACTGTATTTCCAACAAAAGGATTTAATAGTCTTTCCATATAAGTTTATACATTGTTGAGGTATATATGCTCCGCGTACGGAGAAAAAAAGAAAAGATGGAGCGAATGAGAAAAACACTGAGATCTTTATATACAGTATTAGTAGGAAAGCGTTAATAAAAGGGTATATTCAATAATCTTATCTTTCTCTCAGTGTTGACAATCAGCACCAATAAACTTTCCCGAAACTGAATAAGAAAACAACAAAAATTCTTTTATTTCTTTTATTTTTATTTGCATATTATTATACGGCCTTTTACGCATAAAGAGCCTCTCTCTAGACTTTATTTTATTAGTCAACGACAAATCTTTACCAAACAAGAGTAATATTTCAAATTATCTCGGTTTCTGTATATTTATAAACATTTTAAAAATGAACGTAAGCTTGTAAATCACGGACTACAGATCTGTATATCGCATTATAGACATACTGTCAGCGAACAATTCGCCTCCGTTTTAATTAATAATTGTCTTCAAATTTAATAAAGAATTCTCTATGAAATTATTATATAATTTTACATCATAGCTATATAACTCATATAATAACACAAAAAATCGAATATATAACTACAGTAATAAAAGAACGAAAGTATTCAACACGATGTATCCCAGTACAATATTTTCTTTGGTATTAATTTTTAAAAAAATAAGTAAATTTTTACTGTTCCTAAAAAGCATATCAGTTTACGTTGTTATGAAACAACGCTTTCGGAAGTAGTTTGTTTAAGCACCAATAAAACTAGCTAACTGTTCAAATTAGTTTTAAGTAATATTTAATAATTATACTCTTATCTAGTGTCCGTTAGTTTTTTACTGTATAATTTTTTGGTTTAGAACTAGTTTTTAATAAAAAAATGCTAAATTTTCTTTAAGTTTACTAGAACGGAATCTGATATTAATATTTAACATTAATACCTTTGATTGCATCCGTCAATCATGAGTGTTTTTATCTGGAAAATATACGGCCAAAATAGTACATAATTAAATATAAAATAACAGTATAAAAGTCATTAAAAGTCTACTCAAAATATTTTATATAGATGAAAATATAATTGGTGGATTTGTATAAATTTTCGAAAACTGATTTAGCAATTTATTTAAACTTTTAAACTTATGCCTTAAAGGTCACTACTTAAGCTTTGATGGTACTTAAACAATTATTAGATATCTGAAACGTCTACCAGCCATTAACAGCATGAGAAAATTAATAAACTAACTTCAACTATTTTTCAAAATCTGACTAAAGCTATATCCTCAAGTTATCGTGCTTACAACACAGCGACTACATCAAATAATAATTATGAGAAAATATGACAATTTACTATTAATTTTAAATTTATCGGACTATATTTCTTTTTCCAAACCACACATATTATACTATTAATGCTTAATCATGAAATATTTATTTTCTATTATGTTAGTTAGGCTTGACAGTTTTCAAATGGAATCACAGACAAACTATAAAATTACACAACTTTATACAACGCAAAAGAGTTAAACTTCAATATAATAATTGATTTTTTGTTAAATATTTCGTTTCAAAAAGTGAAATAATGATTTTTTTTATCAAACGATTTACTTCATTGTAGTTTTTTTAAATATAATTATAAAGTGATAATTTGGAAAATTGTCTGTGATGCTTCGAAAGTCGTCTGGCGCCAGGAGTTGTCGGGCCGATAGGAGTTTCAGCCCATCATCTCTCTAGTGTCAACTACCTAAAGTTTCAGATAAAATTTCCAATAGAAAATAAGCTGGCTGGATGGAAAATTAGGTTAATGGAAGCATTCAAATTAGTGCAACATTAAACATTTCAATTAAGTTAATTGATATTTTCAGATTGTTTTTACTAGACTTTGTTGATACTTTTTACATAACACATTAGTAAGTCAAACCAGTAATCTGACAATAAAGATTCAACTTCAAATATATCAAAAATACATTTGTTTTAACAATAAATAATGCTAACTGTTTACCCTGAAAGATTTTGTTATGTAAACATAACATTGTAATAATATATTTAATGCTCAATATTTTTATGTACACAAACAATGAACTCTCATAAATATCTGTCAACATAAAATCGTTATATAATTGAGTAATTAAATATCTAAAGTCCGTGATTTCAAAAACAAAAACTATTTTCATTTAATTATATACTGAAATTTTATTCTTTCATAAAACAGAAACTATATGGTTGAAAGTTATAGTTCAGATATCCTCATGTATTTATTTATTATTCTTTTTGTATCATGGTTGCTCCCAAAGAAGAGCATATGGATCTACGTGGTGTGAAAATGTGTGTCCATTCCGATAGTGGAATATATGGATCTGCTGGATAGATTATTTTTTACGAGACTTGTTTTTTAGACAATTGTTCAACCCAATAGGCATCTAGTTTTGCATATTATGAAAAATCCGACAGATAAAGGAATCAAACCCGCATTCTCCAAATTGCTAACCACGCTCAACGGTACCGGGAAGATTATTTAGCTGTTACAACCAACAGAATCTTTTATGTATTTAATAATAAGTTTTGTTATAGTCTCACCTTATGTATTGCTTCATGTACACGAGTTTTTTAATTTTTAAGCAAATGTGAACTTAAGATTTAAATATTATTATTATATCTTATTAATATTCATGACACAATATCACACAATTTATTGTAACACATGTCGCAATAAAATTACTGTGCGATATTGATAATTAACGTGTTAAGTGGAGTGATTAGCTGTATAATATAACAATAATATAACTAGTATCAATATTAATAAACCTTGTAATACGTAATACAATTATTATACTTGTGAATTGTACATAGCCTGAGTTGTTACACCCTAAATTAATAAATATGTATTAATTACAATTATTTTGTGGATTTCTAATTCGTGTGCGACGTTACGACCGAAATAGCCATCTACAAAAAAAAACAACTTGTCTTACTATAATTAATCATTGTGGATAAATATTTTATCTGCGATGTGGCAACCGAAATGGCTAACGACGAAAAATATTTAACGTGTTCTACTAAGAAATATTTCATGGTTTCAATCTAGCCTAATTTCAAACGTTTACATTTTGGGAAATCGTGTGCTCCACGCTTGAAAAAGATATAATGAAAAAAGACTAATCCAAAAATTTATCGGCAATTTTCTAAAATTGGTTTTTCTTATGAGCTCTTTTTGTTTAACTCTGGGATATATAATTTTGTGTATTACGAACAATGTTGGTTTGATTTAATTTCAACAAATTCATTTTTTAAGTTCGATTTATTTTCGATAACTTGCTTCTGTTTTTAGCTATACATTAGTGGATTGAATTTGTATTAAGAGTAATGTTATTATTATGATAATCGTTTTCTTGATATTGAATAAAATCTCTTTGCAAATTGAATTACGGTGGTTTCCGGAAATCGTATTGTGAAACTGTTTTTGCCATTTCCTTTGAGATAAAGTTCACAAACGTTTCGTTTTCTAAGGTAAAAGATTTATTGCAATTGAGATATGAACTTTATACATATAAATGAAAATAGAAAATATTTTGCAGTATCATTACATATATATATCCACGTATTTAAAAGTTTTTTATTGAATTTCACATTTTGTAATTGTTTTATCTAGACGTGTTAATAAATTAGAAATGAACCAACGATATTTTGTAAGGTTATTTTTCACTTGAAATTTGACGTTTCAGGATTACACACATTGAAAAATTATTTGATTGCTAGGACTAATGCTAAGCTTTCTATAATAAAACAAAAGTTCTAAAAAAGAGCACGTAAGTTATTATAATGTAAAACAGATTTTTTTTTACAAGAAACGATTAAAGAGCATTTCATTATGAATTAAGGATATATAAATATTTAAAAGATGCACATATTGACTGTGGTTGCGGGGGTCAATACTTGCAATACCGGCTTGAAGATGCATGATGATATATGTGTCACAGTAAGTCTACTATCCAAATAACATATATTTCAATTTTATTAAATAAACATGATAAAATTATCAACCTTAAACTAAAAAATTGAATTTCGATGATACGTATTTTTTTATAAAGACAACGCTATACCGTATACTATAGACTCTAAAGTATAAAATAGTATTTAAATTGAGGTATTTAAGTCATTTTCTTCTGATTTTTTACAAATAAATACAGCAATAATAATAATACTGCCGATTGGGTTGAGCAACAATTGTCGTGAAAAATAATCTGTGAAGACGTCTTTACATTACGAAGATTCATATACTCCGCATTCGGAGTGGATATCTTTACACTGTGTGGATCCATATGCTCCAATTTGGGAGCAAATATGGTATAAAAAATAATAAGTATAATACAATAGATTAGATAATTAAAGTTCATCTTATTTATGTAACTACGTAAGCAGTTGGAAATTGAAAGTTAAGGAATAATTACTTGAATACGTGTTTTAAAAGTGATAAAATTTTATTTCATAGAGTGCGGTATAACATCACAAATTAGAGATAATCAGTTATCCGGTCTTATATACTGCAGAAATTTATATTTTACTCTAAATAAGCTATAGTTAAATAGCTTCTACATTATATTGTATTTATATTGTATTAAAAAATAGTGACGTTTCTTTCAATTTATTTAGCTATATTATAAGTTTTAAATAAAAATTCTGATGTTATAAACCGATCGTTATATGATTTTTCTCTAATATCTGTGTAAAATTCATTCGTTTATGATAAGTATTTAGATGCAAAATTTATATTTGAAATAATTTAAGTGATTGACTGGCTGTCAAACAAAGTTTAAATAATTATACCAAGACATATTCTGACAAAATAGAGAAAAAATAACTATAAAGATAAAAAAATAATGTTACTACAAATTGTGTTTTAAATCCACTTGAATCTCAAATATGTCTTTATATTACTGAGTTCAAGTATTTAACCCTTCGATGTTTGACAGCTGTCCATTCCAGTATATTGTGATCGACATACGAAAAACTTTATTCATTTTACAAAATATGCCTCTCATTACTTAAATTTTTAACAATATATTATCTTCAGTAGAGCAATTCAGGCTTTAGGCGTCCAATCTGTTTTGAGTTTTGGAAATTTTCAAGTTTTCTTTGAGTGTTGAATCTTGTTGATAGTTAGTATTTTTTAGTTAATCCCTCGACAAAAAATTGAACTTGTGCTACTATTATTAATTGTTTTTTATACATATTTCATCTGCGATGTTACAACCGAAATAGCTATCGACGAAACATAGTCGACATGTTCCACTAAAAAATATTTTGTGTTTTCAGCCTAGTTTTATTTAAGTCGTCTCTCTCCTTCGGTCTCCGTCGGTAGTGTAGAGGTTAGCGTGCAAACCTTGCAATCCAAAAAGTGTGAGTTTGATTCTCACATCTTTTGGATTTAAAAAAATAAAAATTCAGGACGTGATGCCCATTGAACAATTATCTGACAAGCAATTCTCATAAAAGATAATCTGTCAATACATGTCTCCATAGTTTGGAGTGGACATTTTAAAATTTTGTAGAGCCATATGGTCGACTCTCGAAGCGAACGTGATTAAAATTAGAATGTTGAATATGATTCTGAAAAAATTTCTGACACGAAAATATTTTTTTACCATTCAATACTATCTGTTCAGGTTATGAGACGGATGGTTATATCAAATACTCGAGGTTAAGACGTTTTAATCTGATAAACAATGTGAAGAGAATGAACCAAGTAATTTCTTGTTATGTTAAATATCATAAAGCAACTTAGTAACTGGGAGTAACACATGTTGCGGATGTCTCTCGAGAGTTTTTCGTCTTTTTTCAACTTTTAGAAATCCAGTATTATTTAAAACCATTGAACACCATACATTATTATTATATATCCATTAGAGTTTTGGAATTCTAACCACATAGAAAGAAACCACTCGGTGGCCGTATGCTTTACATATAGAGCAGTCATTATAAAAGTATCACTCACTCCTTTGTTTATATGATATTTGCTCCCAACTCATGGAGTATATGGATCTACACAGTGTGAAGATACCCACTTCGAAAGAAGAGTACATATATGGATTTCCGTAATGTGAAGATGTATTGACAGATTATTTTTCACGAGAATTGTTTGTCAGACAATTACTCAACCCAATGGGATTCCATTCTTGCATTTTTCGGATCTTAAAAGTCTGACAGATGGAGATTCGAACCCGCATTTTCCGGATCACTAGGCGCGCACGCTATCAACTACGCTACGCTACCATTATTGACTAATGATTATTAAATTTGATTTATGTATTATATTATATTATGTTATAAATAGCACACTGTAGTACATTTTAAGGCGTTGTATTCCAAAACTGTTTCAGGATGAAAGATGTTTCAGAAGCCATAATATTAGAGTTTTTAAATACAAAAGGTTTAAAAGGCGAAACAGAAAAAATAAACACACAATAATTATGTTATTTTAAGTTAGAGGTATATTTTGATGTGGGTAATTGTTTTTAATATATAAATATATTTTGTGTCATAGTCTGTTCCTAACAAAAAAAATAATCCTAAAGTCTACTAGATTTAGTCGGAACAAAATCACCTCTCTTAAAAATTGGTTAATTATATATTGTGGTTATCCCTGTCAATAGCATACCAGTCGCGAAAAAAATTGATGTCAAAAATTTTCGTTCCATTTCCAGAAAAAAAATATTTTGATAAAAAATTTATAATAAAATGCCTTAAACTTTCCCATCAACAAAATTTCATAAACATGTTTTTAAAGCATCTTGAGTCACTTATTTAATTTTATAATATGTTGTAATACGAAATAATTGCCACGTTTATATTACCAGTATTAATTTCAGACCAATATTTCTTTATGGCTTAAGTTTTTTCATCGCTAGATGTTCGACAAATATTCCCAATTTATCGAGACCTACGTTAGAAAAACTATTTTCATTTTCTTAAGCATGGCAATCGTTACTTTAATATTAGCAATATTTTATCCTCCACAGACAAATTCACGTTGCTAAATTATCGATCCGTGCCTCGAATTTTGGACCCGGCTTAAAATTCACGTGTTTTCAGTGTGTATTTTAATCTAGCGTATATGCTCAGTTACATATCGTCGTATTACTGGAAAAAGAGGTTAAAGTTAAAAAGTAATTTTTGAAATAATCGAGTTTTATTATTTGAGTCTCTCTTGCTATAAACAAATTGGTGAAAATCTATTTTCGTAGAAAAAAATGTTAAAATGTGTCTTGACAATGAAAAATGGATACGTTATTAAACTGGATACCTTCACACTATCTATATGCTCCATTTAAAAAATGATATGATTAAAGTAATCAATAATATTTACCCTGAAATCCATACAATTATTGTTATTTTTATCGATCAATAAAAGAGTAAAATTTATTGTATGGTGAATATTATGCAAATGTTTTTAATGTAACGATTTCTTATAAAATATCCATTGCAGACTATGTAATATACATATCGATTTATTGTTTACTTTTACTCCATTGTGTACCATTTGTGCATGAATTACTTTGGCGAATTCTTGAGTTTTACATTTTTTATGGATTCAAAAAAAGCAGATTGACGGTTTAAAGTGCATGTTTGCCAACTCTATTTTTACAATGTTATAGAAAATTGTAAAAACTGGTTACTCTGGTGTTTCTTTTTATATAAAAAAATACTTTTTAAGCCATTTATTTATAGAGCTGATCGAAACTGATCAAATCGAGCTGCCCAACCGTCCTTACGCCTGGTCTTAACCAAGCGTATCCTGGAGCTCTGATATCGAGAAGTGATCTGATCAAATCTAGTTGCGCGAAAAACATTTTTGACAGACCTGAAAACAAAATCGCAGATTTTATATTTTGCAGTGTAGGTTTCAGGGCCTAATCGAGTTGCCAAGTTTTCTTTTGAGGCTTTTTCGATACATTTAGCTCTTAGTTGTGAAATAAATACAGGCTATTCAAAATGCAACAAGACGGCATTATTAAGTAATTTTCAGCTAAAACTTTTCACTTCAAGCCATCGACATCATATATTTACGAGCTTATTCTTCGAATTTTGTTTTCTGAACATTAATTTCATATATAACATATCATTTTTTTTATTTAAATAATTATAATAAGCATTTTTATAGATAGTTTTAGTTCATCAAATTATATGACTAATTTTCGTAAATAATGAATTAAATTTGCAATTTATTGTCACCACAATGGTTGACTTAAAACGCAAGCTTCAAAACGAAAAGTCGAAAGCTCAATTCTCAAACCTCTTATATGTTGAACTATTGAAAGCCAATTTTTTACGATTCCTGATGTATTTTGCACTATAGAGATTTGTTAACTTATATTTATATTTTATGCTCGAAAATTATTAGAGACGATTTTTTTAACGATTTTATCACTGCTAGTAAATAAATTTCATTGAATACAAAATTTAAAAATGATAATACCTAATATTTAATAACATACTTAGTGTCAACCTAACTAAACCTATACACAAATACAATTCATAGTTACTTATGTTGGGTTGCCCTAGTGAAAAACGAGCACTGATGTTTAATATTTTAACAGAAACAAGATTCTGCCTTGGTAGTTTACTCTTGGCACGTGTGGTGATATTTTCTCAGTTTTGCGTATATTTTAATGAAGTAGGAATTCGTTCCGCTAGAATTTTTCGGTCTATTTTTTTTTGTGTTTTTACACAAACGTTTGTGTTATATGTTTGAAATAAAAAAAATAGTTACGCCAAGTTCAGTGTATGAAATACGTTTTTGTAAATATTGATGTATATTTGAATGAAAACCAAATATTTATTAAGCTATTTTAAAAGAATTATATCTGAAATTGAATAAAGCTATAATTTTCTTAACACTGCAATACATCTTTCATACACTGTTTATGTAAACAAGATTCTTTTCTTGTCTATGAATAGATATGAAATATTTTCCATATTGCTAAACATGTGCTTCGAATCGGGATTTACTGTTATTATTTATTATTTTCCGGGATTTTATGATTGAAAAAAATATATTATCAATGATCAGATTTATTGAAAGCTTCTTTTCAATATCTTATTATTTTTATTATTTATTATTCAATTCTAGAAATAAAATTCCTTTTTTAATCATTTTTTGTCCGAAAGTAAAGCATATCAATTTATACAGTGTGAAAACATCTGCTAAAAATACAATAGAATATGTATATGGCTCTACACAACGTAAATACATGTTTAGACCGATTATTTTTTACGAGAATTTGTTTTTAGATAATTACCCAACCCAATGGGTGCCCACCCAATTCATGGATTCTTTTAAAATCAACAGATGTGAAAATTTAACTCGTATTCTCTGAATGTTAGGCGCGCATACTTATCCACGCCATCAAAACGACATAGTTTAGAGAGTTATAAGCTTTATAATCTATTATTATTAATTAAAAGATATGAAAGAGTGGAGTAAGTTTTTTTTTATACAAGATGTATTTCAATTAATATGAATTATGAAAGACATGGAATTTAAAAAAAGCAAAATATTCTCTATGATATACATATTTTTAAGTATCGCTATGACAACGAACATTATAATTTAAATTAATAGAAAGATGCTATCAAATTTACCAAGACCAAATAAATGCACTGTATTTACACAAACTGACCATTTCTCAACTCACGATACTACTTGTGCTATGGTAGATGGATAGAATAAAAATTTTGTGCGCTTAACATTACCTATAATTGGCATAATGCGTAAACCAGATGATTATATGCATTAACTTAAGGATACCAAAACTGATCTCGGTATCAGATTACGATTATGGGCTCAATTATATAATACCGGAAATTCATGTTCAATTCATAGGGCAGAATACCGGTATTTAAACCCTGTTTGACAAACCGTTTTCAGAAAGGTTATATCAAAATAAGGATATATTAAGTAAAGCGTATTGTTTATTATTACACTTGTATTATTATTTCAGAAAAAAGTATTTATTATTATTATGATTATTACTATGTGAGTTATGTGCGTCATTCCGAATATTTATTTTGTGTTTCATTAATTTAATGGGAAAAGCGCCACTAATTAGACACCCGATATTCTAGAAGAGCTTTTAATTATGTATCGTATCTTATTTAATGGAAGCTTTGATCGTTAGACTAGTCGATTTACTTCATTATTAAAATTATGAAATAAATTCGTTGAATGGTAAATATTAAGAAATAGTTATAAATTCTATACACATAAATAAATATGAAAATTAATGTACGGAATAAATAATTCTTTAGGTTTCAAATCTTAACCAATTCCCCGTTAACTTCTGGGAAGACTATTTATTCTGCAACCTTAAATAAATATCAAACTATGGAGTGTGTAAAATAAATATAAAAATTTAAATAAATATTACATCAAGAGTGTTCACAATATTAAGCCTGTGTATATCATGTTAAATTAAAGCATTTATTAAATAAGAATTTTAAACAATACTGATACGTAATATTAGAGAGCCAATTCTTTCAAAATATGTAACTATCAAGAAACTAATGGATATTATTTTTAATAAACGTTTAAACACTCTTTCATCTTTACAACTTACTGTAATTTAGAAATCCTGTTGTAGATAAACATTGGATATGTCCTGACATCATATGGTGTGTAATATTAAGACAGCTACTGCCTTGAAAATTTGAAATAAGATTTGTAAACAAATTATTAGTCGTGTTAGAGCCGTGTGAATATATTATTTTGTAATAGCTGAACGATTGTTTTTTTATATTATTATTATAGAAGAAGATTTACTTAAAAATGCGTTGAGCATTTTGAACGATTGTTTTTTTTATATTATTATTATAGAAGAAGATTTACTTAAAAATGCGCTGAGCATTTTATTTGAAATGTATTTTTAAGTACATAGCTAAAACTAAATCAAAATTTGGTTGCTAAGTAACAGCATTGCTATACAAACGTATAAATTTTACTACAATCAAGTTAATTATTAGTATTCTAGTTAAAAAACAATTATAGTGAAATAATCAAGAACAGAATATTTGACAAAATATTTTTATCACATCAGTGGCTGAGAGCTTAGCATACAAGCGTTAAGGTCGGAGGTTGTAGTTTCAATTCCAAAAACTGAAAGATTTAAAAAAATCTAAAGATTAATCGCCGGATGTCTTATTCCATTAGCAATTTATTGACTACCTTTTATCTTGAAAGAACTTTTCAAAACAAATCATTACTGTGCTTAAATTTGTATACTTTATTTATGAACTGATCAAGTTTATACTGTTCGAATTTGTATGCTCCACTTTTTGAATTTACATGGTAAAGAATAGTCTCATTTAAATTGTGCTT
Organism: Rhyacophila evoluta; assembly: GCA_022683975.1. NCBI lineage: Eukaryota > Metazoa > Arthropoda > Insecta > Trichoptera > Rhyacophilidae > Rhyacophila > Rhyacophila evoluta. The sequence goes on along the minus strand of JAGVSQ010001644.1, from coordinate 7,738 downwards.
TTTAATTCTGTGTAAAATTTTGCAACGTAAAGATCGCGAATAATTTGCTCGTTCAAATTACGTAACATCATAAAATAATAAGGGATCAGCTGATTCCATAAAAAAAAAACTGTCGAGATCAGCTAATAATATACAACAAACGACAAAAAAATTAAATCAGATACATGTTTATTTATTTATAAAAATAAAATTGTGTAAATACAAACGAATTAAATCGACATCGGCGAATTAAACGGAATGTCTAAAGTAGTACAAAACTTTTGCCATACCAAATTTTTGTTGTAAACAACTAATTTATGTTCTTTGCTTATCAAATATCATAAAAACTAAACAACACACATTAATTCATTGATAAATTCGTATTAAGCTTATAAGCTCACGTCATGAATCATTCATCCGCGCGAATCGATAATTCGTCATAATTCAATGTCAAACAATACGATTAGAGTGTGCCATAAAAGCCTTCATAAAATCAGACAATCACAAATCATTTTATTTCATATGAAATCCGTTAAATATTTGCCGATATGTATATATTAGAATTTGTGATTGCCACTTTATAAGGCTTTGATACCTGTCTGTGTAAATTATTACACTCTTCGTCGAGAGGATTTATTAAATCCCAATACACGATATCGCATGTTTGGAAATGTTATTGACATACGTCATGCTTGTGTTTTGGTACTCAGTTGGAATACAAAATAAGCTCAAAATACAAAAATACTACACTAAATTTAAAAACATACACAATTATATATTATATACATCTGGTATAATATTCTGTTGAAAAAAATCCATCGCAAAAATTTGATCTTATAAACAAACGTTGTCACAATTTTTTGTCAATAGCTACGTAAATAAATTAAAAATAATTATTTATTGGATGTTTTTTGATAATGAAATTTCTTTATTAGCATTTTCGGGATTTCTTTTCTTGTTAAATTCGGAGAAAATCTATCATTATCGCAAAAATGACGTAAACTTACTGCTGAAATATATATATCCCCATGTATATTTTTATTTAAAGAAATAATGGAAATAACTGTCAAGTATAATAAAATATGTATTTTAAAATGTATATTGAAAAACAACTTGAAATTCGTCTTGAACTGCTTATAACTTTGGTCCTTTTTGATTTTATTATTGTATAAAGTTAAAAAGGATATGATATACTGCTGTTTTCTTGGAAGCCGAGTGTGGGAGCTTCGAGATCGGATATCGCAGGTTTGATTCACTCAGCATCTGGATTTTTAACAATGTAATAATGTGGGATTAAGTGTTTTATGGGTTGATTATCTGGCTGTCAAAATAAATGTTGACTCTGCGGAAATTCAAATACTCCATTTTGAATGATCATTTTGACACTAATGAGATGTATATGCTCTATTTTTGGTACGGATATGATAATATATCATATCAACTATAAAAATAAAAAAGGAAGAAACCCTCAGTCTTGATAAAAATAATCGTTTTTTAGATCATCACAATATACATTATTTACACGTTCTTAATACCGTAACTTAATACACGTTCCGTCAAAAGGATGTAAGTTGAAAATATCGAATAAATATTTAAATTTACCACATCAATTTTATCAGGTTTTTTAAAATAAATTATTAAATCAATATCAAATTAGGTGAATAAAGCACCAGTGTTAATATTCGTACACTTCAAGTTTGTGCAAAAATTATTAAACGGTCGTTTTTTGTGCCTCCTGTAAAATTTGTTCTTTGCGGGTGACGTGATCTTTCCTTTCTAGAGTAAATATGATGTAATATATATGTATAATATTTATAAATTTTAACTATGCTTTATAAGTAAGAACTCGTTTTAATTAATTACGTAACGGCATGAATATTTGACGCTGTTTATGTGTAACAAAATTACAAAGTTTATTTTGTGAATACACTGTACATGACAAGTGACAACATTGTGACGCCCAGGCATTTACCATGGCACGTTTCTATATTGGACCAAACGATCCACAGCAAACACTATCAGGTGAACCAATCAAGTTCTACAAAATGGAATGAGAAAGCTTTGTTTTCTCCGTTCTCAATTTATAACGTTCTGTCAATCAAGGAATCGAATTGTTCACATCCAACACAGTAAATAGAGATACCATGTATAATATTTATGGCACGTGCTTGTTATATTATAACATAATACATCAAGAACTCTTATTTGATATGGGCAACATTACAAGATGACAACTTATTCAGTATTGCGAATCTCGATTGTCAATAATTATTGTCAACAAATAGTATCTATGACAGTGTTGAGAGAAGTTGCGTCCACCATTCGATATCATAGACTACGAAGCTTGCAAGATTTATTTATTTAATATACGAATGTGGAAAGGAAAAAAATATGTAACACATACAAAACATATTTTACAGGAGGCACTTAAAACGTTTATTAAATATAATACTTTTTAGCCAAAGTCAAAACATTGCATAGGCACAAGCTCGAAGTGCATGATAACTAAAACTGGTATTTATTTATTTAATAAGATATTTCAAAAAAATAATAAAATTGATTGCGGAGAAGCCTTATTTTGTGTTTGCAAACTTTACAGGCTATTCTTTTTTTAAATTTAAAAGATAAATTTAGACACTAATTCAGCATTGTAATGTTACATTCTTTTGATAAAATGTGTATTAAGTTTTATTCGTTGTTATTATCGTATAAAAGATATTTTGAAAAATTGAGGGTTGCATCCTCTTTCCTTTCGACATCCGATATTTATGTTACAGTTAAACTTTTGAACTCCGATAATGCACACGTTAGCCATGTCAGTGTATGCGCTGTCTGCGGGTTTTAGTGTTGAAGCTTACATTGTTTAGAATTGTATGATTTTGATAAAATAAAGTAAGCACGATGTTCCTTTGTATTGTTAGGTTAAGTTAGGTGGAATATCACATTAGTGAATATTTGACGATTATTTAACTGTGAAAATGTAGAATAACTAGTTAAATTTTTCATGATTTGTTTTTGGCGTACTTTCATTGACAGTTTATACATTGACTATTTAATGTTTACACTATCGAAGTTCACACATTAACTGCAACGTATGTATTTCATACATATTTTTATGTCACTGTTTTTTTGGGTGAACTCCAAAACTAGAGAGCGCACATCTCAAAACTTTTAGGGTGACCACTCATAAATAGGATTTATAGATCACAGCATTATAAATACTTATTTTAACAGATTTCTCGAGAAGATTGGTAAGTTGATATCCTAACCCATTTAGTAATCAGTCGTGTATATGGTATTTGTTTTAATCCATCAGTTATAGAATTTGAATTCATAATATCTGGCTTGAAAGCATGCAAAATAGTATGAAGTATTGCCTTAATTCTCGAATGTACAAACGTACAGGTCATCTACTAAGCCGGAAATGGCAACAGTGAACTTAAAAAATGTATCAAATTAGTAAAACCAATCGGTTTTCGATTGGTGAATTCGGGCATTTTGGTCGTATAGTAAATCTTACATCTAATTAAATTATAAAAAGATTCTTCAAATTAAAAATTTATATGGCCGAATGACCATTGGGTTGAGCAATTTTCTGACATTCGAATCTCGTGAAAATTAAACCTGTCATAATTCATAGGCGGTATTACTGTTTTAAAACTTACATATTTAGGCAATAGAAATTGTTTCATATTATTTTTAGGGAAATTTATTTTTAACCAAATATTTTTATAGTGGTTTTTTAGTAAATACAAATCAAAAAATAAATCTGTCAAGGATAAAATTAAATATTGGTCACACTAAATAAAGCAAATCGTAATATGATTCATCTTTCGTTATACAGCTTAAGCATCAAAAAAACAATTAATATACATATTTAATTTTAAATTGTTTGAACACGTGTATTTAAATCATACATACAATAAGATAAAGCTTTAAAATTATAATATATTCATAAGAAAGAGACTTTTTTACAAATTGTTCTTTATTTAAATATTTGTTTTTTTGTTTTTTGTTCATTTATTTGATTTGACAAAATCATTACATATTAATTTACGAAATGTTAACGAAGGCATAGGAAATGTTATCAGTAAATGAAATCAAGAAATTTGTTGAACCAAACAAGAAAAATAAATCCAAATTTGTCTTGATTTTTATTTTTTTATGTAACAGCGGATATAATTTTCCCTACAAAATAAATACTCAACAAATCAATTTCCAAATTGCGTTAATCGAAATGTCACTCTTAAGGGCAAATCAATGACACCGATCTCGAAAGAGGGTGGAAAAATGAAAACGAATTTACCCTATTCGTTGCGTAATCCTTCTCGTAAAAACCACAACTTATTATCAATATCTTGCATAATACAAAAATACCCAGTACAATAAAGTTAATAATATAATACTACGAACTTATTTATTTTAATAATATTATTCTTACTTAATTGTTTGCTTTTTTTTACCATGCTTACCTCGAAAACGAAGCATTTGGGATCACACAATGTAAAGATGTTCACCCCAGAAATGGAATACATGGATATCTACAGTATGAAGATATGTATGCGTTCTTTCAATGCTGTTTTACGGTTTTAAAACGTAGTACGCAACAAAGGCCCAAAAAACCGTATTCTGAGCTTTGAGAACAGATGCCTGCGGTGGATTCTGGGCATACGATGGTATGACTTCGTTTGAAATGAGAAGATAAGAGAATAAACCATGCAGTCACTTATCACTGACAAAGTGAAACTGCAATGCTGGACCTGGTTTGGTCACATATTGCGGATGCCTCAAGAAATTCTGAATCAAACCTGCTTATTCTTTAAGCCTTCCGGTCGTAGGCATTCCAGAAGGCCGCTAAATACTATCGATAGAGTATATTCGCTGGAGTTACGGGATGCAGAGCAGGTATGACCTGGTAGGATGCAAGAATACTGGCGGCAACAGAGAATCCTTGGAGGCGGCACATTGTGAAGAAGAAGAAGAAGAGAACAATATCTGTATTGACAGATTATTTTTTTTCAGAAAATTACTCAACCCAAAGGCATCGATTCCTGCATTTTTTTTATTATTTGGAATATGTGTGAATTAAGCCCTCATTTTACGGATGCAAGGAGCGTATGCTTATCTATGGGACACGGAATTTGTATTAACGATAATTTTTATAAAAAAAACTATATTAGATATTTTTTACTTATATGATTTTTATATTTTTTTTATTAAAATTTTTGTTAATAACGTGTTTGAATCGTAAATACAATAATTACATTATTCAACGACGACGTATTGCAGTGCTGCAAGATATCTTTCAATTATGTACTGAAAAAATATTTTTCAGTCAAAAATGGCCGTTTGGATTTCATTACAAAAGATAAAATATTTTCTGTAAGCTTTTTTTTATCGCCATATTTAAAATTTATCGTTGTTGAGTATAATATATGAAATTTAATGAATAATCAAAATATTGATGAGCTTAACACTACAGTATTACGTTATTTTTCAGTGAAAGCTTCCAGATGTTTTTGTTTTGTTTGAATATAAAATTTCTTTGCAGCCTTTTTTTTAATTACATGAAACTTAATGCGTATTATTTTTGAAAGCAATGAACTTTACTTATGGCCGTCTAGCACAATTTTTCATTTAAAATAGTATAAATACTACAAATTAATAAAATTTAAATGTGATTTAAAAGTATATTTTTTTACAAGAAAGGTATTAAATTCAAAAAATTATGAAACATATTTTATTATTTATAGCATGTTAGTAAATACTAAAATACACGGAAGTACCAAAGTGGTAGCATCATAAAAAATAAGATAATCTAAATACTTGAATTCTTAATAAAAAAAACTTAATGTGTATTTTATGATATAGTAAACATTACATCGATTCAAATTTTTATAAACTTACTTTGTTCCAAGTCGTATAGAACACAAAGTTATCTAACATTTATTTTGACTAATTTTAAATACCTTTGCATATATTTTTTTTCACTTATGAAAAGGAAAAATGTCTTCACAGACACAAAACAGATTTTATAAGAGCCCCACAAAAGTTTGTTTAATGATTTGAAGTCAAAACATTAAATACATATAAATTTGAAGTGCACAAATACAAAAATTGGAGTTTATCGACTCTGATATTAATTCAACAAGTTATTTAATAAAACAATCGTGAGACAGGCCATTCTTTTTGCAAACTTAAAAGCTCTATGTAAATAAAAATTTTCAACTTATAATAGAATGTGTTTTGTGTTGTATACATTGAAATTATCGAAAAAATCAATTTAAAAAGTGAGGCTTACGATTATTGTTCCTTTTCACAGTATGTATGCTGGATTGATAAAGAAAAATATATAAATGGTGAACGAAGTGTTTTATTGTAATAAAAGCTTTTTAATTTTATCAGATCGATTATGAACGTATAGAAAATATAAAGTTTTTTTCATTAATCGTAAAAGTTCTAATGTACAAATAATGGGCCATTCTTAACACTCATCTTGTAACACGGCGTGTAAACAATATTTTCGAAATATAAATATTGGAAACACTCAAAAACATTTGTTTTGTGTTTAAGATAACGGGTTTTATAACAAAACACCAGAATACTCCGATGATTTGTTCTGAAATCTTGCATTGAACACTCTCAAGAATTTATATTGTTTTGTTCTTCAAAATTATGAAAATCATCGATCTTTTATTTGATGTTGAAACACTTGCGGAATTTGTGGGATATTTTAAATATAATAATAATAAGAGTTTAGCATAAATGTAAATATAAACTGTGCTAATTTCCTTTATATTGTATTGAGCATTTGTATGATTTATTACACTCATAATAAACTTCGAAATATTAATAATAATACACAAATATAATAAAACTATTATGCGTAATTATCCACCTAAAGTTCATCAGTACACATGTATATATATCATAAAATAGCGAAACCTTCGTGATTTATATCATTGATGAGAAAAATATAAAGTTAATCTGAACGATTGAAACATTTTTCATTTTCACATTTCTAGCAATAGAGCAAAGATGAATAATATTTCAAATTACCAGATACAAAACACTCACAATGATTTTATCTTTATTATTGACTTTTACAACAAAATAATGATACAAGATAATCTAAAATATAGCCATTTTCAAAATAACAACGATATCCACCACTGTAGTTTTTTTGCGGTAACGGAAATATCCTGAGTACTAAAAGAAGGCTTATCTTCTCCCAGTGCCGTCCAAATAAAGCTTGCTACAGGATTTCAACCGCAAAGAACTCGTAAGGTTGTGAAGTGGATACACAAATAGTAGAGGGTCGCCAAAAGCTCTGCGTAAGTCATTAGAAGCTATTCACAGTGAAATATACCACGAGAGAAAAACAAATAACTGCCAATCTTAAACTATTAACGGCACTGTATAAAAGTATAAGTAATATCATAAAAAACACACCAATATCGTCATTATTATAGTCAACCAAAATCGATCGATTTAAAGATGAGTTCTTCTTCAATTTTCTTTTATTTTTCTCATGATCTTAATTTTTTCTTATCGTCTTATAATCTCACATAATCTTTTATGATGATACTATTATTTTTTGTACACCTAGAGTAATATTAGATAATGGTATATTAATTTTCATGATATTTTAATTTTCAAACACTTTTATCACTTACTAGCTGATCAGTACCCGGCGTTGCCCGTGTCCCTTTTTGTTTCGAACTTGGGGATATATCAACCTAGGATTTAGTATCCACCT